>PVKS010019727.1:0-37934 GCA_004027875.1 Aplodontia rufa
AAAAAAAAAAAAAAAGATCAAAGCTGAAATCAATGAAATTGAGAACAAAAAAAAATAATAAAAAGAATTAATGAAACAAAGAGCTGGTTCTTTGAAAAAATAAATAAAATTGACAGACCCCTATTAATCTAAATAAAAGGAGAGAATCAAAGCAAATCAACAAAATCTCCAATAAGAAGGGGATGATTACCACTGACCCATTTAAAATTAAATTAATTTTAATTAAATTAAAACAGATTATCAGAACATATTTTGAAAAACACATTCTCATTCCTCTAAATTGGATAATCTGGATGACATGGACAAATTTCTAGACACATACAGCATCCCCAAATTGACAGAGGATGAAATTGAAATTCTAAACAGGCCAATAACAGGCACCAAAATCCATATAGCAATTAAAAATCCTTCAGAGAAGAAAAGCCCAGGACCTGATGGATTCCCCAATGAGTTTTACCACACCTTTGAAGAAGAGCTAACACCTCTCTTTATTAAGCTATTCTAAGAAATTGAAAAAGAGGAAAATCTCCCAAACAGTTTTTATAAAGCAACCATAACTCTCATATCAAAACTCAACAAAGACAAAATAAAAAAAGAAAACTACAAACCAATATCCCTCATGAATATTGATGCAAATATCCTTAATAAGTTTGTGCAAACTACATTCAAAAATACATCAAGAAAATAATTAATCATGATCAACTGGGCTTCAGTCCAGGTATGCAAGGATGGTTCAACACACACAAATCAATAAACATGATTCATCATTTAAACAGAATAAATGACAAAAACCATATGATCATCTCCATAGATGTAGAAAAGGCCTTCAATAAAATCCAGCACCCATTTATGCTCAAACTTCTAGAGCAAATAGGGATCAAAGGAACTTAACTTTGTAAAGACCATATATGCCAAACCCTCAGCTAGTATAATAGTAAATGGAGAAGAGTTGAAAGCATTTCCACTGTTCTTTTGAAAAAGACAAGGCTTCCCACTTTCACCACTTTTATTCAATATAGTCCTCAAGACCCTGGCTGGAGCAATCAGACAGGAGGAAGAAATCAAAGGGATAAGAATTGGAAGGGAGGAAGTCAAACTATCCCGTTTTGCTGATGACTTGACCCTATATCTGGAAGATCCAAAAAACTCCACCAGAAAACTGCTAGAGGTAATAAAAAGATTTGGCAAAGTAGCAGGCTACAAGATCGACACCCATAAATCAATAGCTTTTCTATATGCCAACAATATTAGGGAAGAATGAGAAATTAGGAAATTGGTCCCACTCACAATATCCTCTAAAAGAATAAAATACTTGGTAATTAATCTAACAAGAGAAGTAAAAGATCTCTACAAGGAAAATTATTGAACAATGAAAACAGAAATTGCAGAAGACCTGAGAAGATTGAAAGATGTTCCATGCTCTTCATTAGGCAGAATTAATATAATTAAAATGGCCATTCTGCTAAAAACACTATACAGATTTAATGCAATCCCCATCAAGATTCCAATGTCATTCTTTACAGATATAGAAAAATCAATTTTCAAATTCATATGGAACAACAAGAAACCCCAAATAGCCAAAACATTATTAAGCAAGGAAGAGAAACATATGGTTTTGAAGTACCAGAAATTATAACATAGAGCTGTAGTATTAAAAACAACATGGTACTGTTAGCAAAATAGGATTGAAGACCAATGGTACAGAAAAAAAGACTCTGAGACAAACCCACAAATCTTTAAACATCTGATCTTTGACAAAGGAAGTCAAAATATAACATGGAGGAGAGACAGCCTATTCAACAAATGGTACTAGAAAAACTAGACAGCCACTTGCAGAAAATTGAAATTAGATCTTTATTTTTTACCTTGTGAAAAATCAAATCTAAATGGATCAAGGAATTAGGAATTAAACAAGCTACCATACAACTGCTAGAAGAAAAATTAGGACCAACACTCCAGCATATGGAGTTGGCAATGACTTCCTCAACAAGACTCCTAAAGTGAAAGAATTACAATAAAAAAAAAATCAATGAGTGGATGCCATTAACTAAAAATTTTCTGTGCAGCCAAGGAACTCATCAAAACAGTCAAAAGACAACCTACAGAATGGGAGGAAATCTTGGCCTGTGACCTTCTAACAGTGGACTAATATCCAAAATTTACAAAGAACTCAAAAAAGTCAATAACACAAACACAAACGATCCAATCAATAAATGGGCCAAGAGCTAAACAGAAACTCTCAACAGAGGATATTGAGCAAGCCAATGAATACATGAGAAAGTGTTCTAAATCACTGGTAGTTAGAGAAATGCAAATCAAAACTACGTTAAGATTTCACCTTACTCCAGTCAGACAATGATATTGCATCCATTGAAGGTAAATAAATGGTTGGCAATGGAAGAAATCAAACTAAGCGCAGTTAACCAAACCCAGAGAGTGAAGGGCCAAAGGTTTTCCCTCATTTGTAGAATCTGGTCCTAAACCTAGGCTTGGGGAAAAGTAGACAAACTCATGTATTAGAACCATAGAACAAAATAGAATTAGTGTTCTTAAATAATACTTATACCATCATTTAATTCTTGAAAATTTACAATTATATATGTATAATTGTGTGTGTATAAATACACATACACACACATTTATATCTCTTATAGGGTGTAATATAAAAGAATCAAGAGACTAGGGAGTGGGCATTGTGGGGAAAGTAGAATTTAGGACCAAGTACATATCATATTTTCACTTAAAAAGCATTTAAGATTCCTTGACAACTCAACTCCTTAATAAAAATTTAAAAAAAGAAAAGCAAAAATAGTGAAAATTGAATAGTAACAAAAATGCAATGTCAATATTTATGGGATACAGTTGCAATATTTATGAGATACAGATACTGCATGAGATATTTGAATAATTTATGGTGCATGCCTTTACAAAAATGTAAATGTTTAATCTCATTGTCAACTATATCTGAAAATATCAAGGGGTGATAGGAAGGGAAAAGAAGGGGAAATGTTGGAACTGAGTTAAAGCAAGGTACACTCCAAGCATTTATACGTATGTCATTTATGTACTATAGTCATGTATATAAAAATGTTCTTCATAGGTATAAGAAGTATGTACTTGAATATTTTAGGATAAATATAGGACCTAGAAAGATAGGCAAGTGTTCTGGGGAACCGAAGGAGGGATGTAGGGGTGTGCCAGGGAGTATTGACCAAATTGTATTGCTATATTGTGTGCATTTATGAACATGTGAAAACAAATCCTATCATTATGTACAACTATAATGCACCAATAAAAAATAAGAAAAAAAAAGAAGAAGGGCTGGAGGGAGCTTGCTTGTACCTTCTGCAATTTGAGAACACAGTATTTACACAGTATGTGATGATGTAGCAACTAGGAGCCCTTAAAAGCAGGAAGTGGATCCTTCCTTAGCAGGTACCAAATATGCTGACACTTTGATCTTGGACCTTCCAACTTCTAGAACAATGAGCAAAAGTTTTCTCTTGTTTACAAATTACCAGTTTATGGTGTTTTTAAAAATTATTTATTTATTTAGCAGCCCAAATAGATTGAGACCGAGTTCATATAAACAGATTATCTTGCTTGTAATGTAATACTCTGCTTTTCCTGAAGTTTATTTCTGTATTTTCACAATGTAAAGCTTAATCTGTAAGTTTTTAGATAACATGGGCTACCTTTGTATTAGATACTATCTGCTTGTGATAGGAGGAGAGCAGATGGCTGACAAACTGTAAATCTGACCTTTTAAAGTCAAATTCAGAAGATAAACTGATCAAAATATTTGTCATTTTTAAAATTTTCCTTGGTTTTAAACTTAGATTTCTTTCTAAATTTTAGTTTTTCAGAAACTTTAAAAATAATTTTTTTTCTTTAAACTTGAAAAGTTATGGAATTGCTTCTAATAAAGTCAAGCCTTTGACATAGCACATCCTTGTCTTCTGTATAACAAGGTAACCTTTTAAAGGAGTGTGTAGGTGGTAGGGGTGGCCAGTTCCTGTGAGCACATTGTGGTTCCTCTCTTAGCATGAGCTCAGAAGTAGAGCATGGAAAATTCTCCTCACAAGTATTCTTCAGGAAAAGTTCTCTGCAAAACTGTTTTACAGCTGTACCCATATGAAATACTGAGATATTTCTATTTTCCTATGTTCCACAAACCCAAGATTTTCAAATCAATTTTATTTTTGTATTTTTTGTGCCTTTTTCATAAAGTGGTCCATTAAGGGTTAATAAGTCATCTATCATTTATATCTTTGCATATTTTAAATATAAATGAAGACAGGATAAAATATATGGGTAGGCTGATTTTTCCATTAAAAAGTGAAAGGATAATATTTTCCACAATGGAATATGAAGAATATTGAGTTCATTATTTTTTCTCCCTTTTTCTTTACCATCACTTTCTCCTTCCCTCCATCTCTTCCTTCATTCTTCTGTTTGCCCCATCAAAAGATATATATATATATATATATATATGCCATGTACCTACAAAGTGCAGATATTGTTTATTTTTCCAATTGATTTTTGTTGCATAATAAGTGGAAATGCGGGAGGATTACAAAAGAGAAGTGATGTATAAAAAGGAAGGCAACAAATTAAATCAACATGGAGGGCTGGAAGATGGCAACCAGCAGGAGGGCTGAAAAAATCCTGCTGAAGCAGGATGCCAACGGTGGGAGATATGTCTTTCCATGAGGTGGGTAAACAGCAAAACTTCTGCCTAAATTCATCAGTTTCCAAGCAAGGAAATTTAGAGATGCAGAGGTGTGGATAAACTAAGTGTACAAGAAAATCCAAATAAAGATTGAGCAGCTCTGGCTGCAAGGACCCATCACCTAACCAGTGATCTGCTGGACTGGCACAGAGGGGAGGGAGCAGTGCACACAAGTAGAGAAGAACAGTTTGGAGCCATGATCTCTGATATCAGAAAGGTGCACAGAGCTTCACAGCTGTGCTCCATGGTGGCTGAAACCCAGGGACTGCATTAATACGCATAACTTAGTTTCCCCACAATCTGGCCGCAGAGAGCTGGGGTGATCGCCATTTTGACTCTACCTGGTGGATATTCCAAAATGGAACTCCAAGAACCAGGACCTCAGATTGGTAGCTCCAGTGGATGCAACATCAGGCAACTGATGGCTCTAGGACCTTAGTGTTTTGTTTGCCTCGGGGGATGTGTGGGCCTGGTGGACCCTCCCTACTCTTCTTGCTACTCTTGAATAGAGGCTCCTGTAACTCTGGAGCACAAATACCGCCTGGACCTCTTAGGATGGGCAGAAATTATCTTTAGCCTCAGTGACCTATGAACAGAAGGGTCACCCCAGGGCCAGTGCCTTCCTCCACTTTCAGGCCCTGAATCATGGGAACAAAGGTGGTTCCATAGGTCCTGGATGCTCCAAGTGGGACTTGGCTTTCACACCACTTGTGGTTGCACTTGAGACCTCCCCAGGCATGGGTCTCACTGGGCTGGTGTCTCCTTCTCACCACACCCCCTTGCTGGGGCTGAGAATGCCTCAGACATCATCTCTTGGGGGGCAATTAGGGTCTCATTCACTCAAGAGTAGGGCAATAGCTGTCCCAGGAGAACTCAGTTCTGGATGGCCACTCCCCTTGGATCAGCAAGAGACTCTTGCTGTTGCTCTAGGATCCACATGACTGCCAGTGGTTCCTGGGGCCTCAGCTGAAGTGGGGCAAGAGTTTGGGCAGGCAGACACTAAAGTGCCCAGGGGTTCAACCCAGGTAACCCAAAAGGCTGTTTCCATAGGAAGCAGGGACAGTAAAATTCTGCAATACCTCTACAGGAGAATATTGGGAGGACTCCTGGAAATATGACTTTTAGCTAAGAACACCAAAACACAGCCCCTCTAGCAACGTCACCTGGGAAGTGCCTCCACCTAGATGTCAGATATGGACATATAGTCCCACTGTATATTTTGACCTCAGTGGTAATAATTCATAACCTTCCTGACTTTTTTTTTTCTTTTTTGCTTTCTGGCTTCTTTCCTTGGAATTGGTGTTCCCGTGTGTTCGTATTTTGATTTTTTGTTGTTGATTTTTGTTTTGTCTGTCTTTGCTATGTTTTTATTGCTGTGATTCAGTCTGTGGCTGTCTGTGATCTTGCAAACTAGTGCATAGTCTCTTTGTGCTGAAGAGACTCCCAGTAGTAAGCCTTTCTACTACTCCCCTCTTCCCTGTCCTCTGTTAACACCTAAACTGTATTCTGCTCTCTCTCATCCTCTCTCAAAATTCATTACCCCAATCTCTTCCATTTCTTTCTTTTCCTTATTTTAGCAGAATAGCCTACATCATCTCCACTCTCTTGTTGCTTTCTCTCCAAATTCACAAGTTCCACACTACCTTCCTATCATATTCCCTTTGCTCTCTAGACTTTTTTCTTCACCTACAGAGGTTTTGAAAAACTGAAGTGAATGCCATACTTGAAAATAGGTGTTTGCTTTCAAACCAAGTATAGTCTGAGGACTCTCATGGAAGAAAACTGCTAATTCTTTTGCTCTCATAAGAACTAATCAACAGTGTAACAGCTACAATTGGCATAAAGTAACCATATCAACACTGTTCTGTTGCATGCGTTGGCTGCACATATTGACTCCTACCCCCCATCTCCTGAAGCATTGGAAATCACAAAGGTCAAAATAACTCACAGGTTTAGAAGCCAGCCACTGAACTGTACTATCCAAACTGTACATAGGCCAAATATGCAGAGACAAAAAATTCCACACCCATCAACAAAGCTCCCAAGGAATTATTCAGTGATGGACTGCAAGCTCCACTCCCTAAAATTGAAAATGAGGGAAAATGGAAACAATACTCCAGCTGAAACCCACAGCTCCCCACCCAAAGAGTCCATGGTCAGGATCCAAGATAAAAAAAACCTAGAAATAAGTATCAACAATCTGATTAGTAAATCAATCAAAGAATTAAAAGAAGACTTAAGGAAGGAAATAAGAGAGCAATTTCAGGAACTGAGAGACACTTTGATAAAGAGCTAGACATTCTGAAAACAGATGTAGCAGAGCTCTTAGAGATAAAAAAAATAGTCAACCAAATTAAAAGTTCATTGGAAGATACTAATATCAGAGTAAATTCAGTAGGAAATTGAATCTCAGCTCTCTAAGAATGAACATCAGACAACAAGACAGGCTGAGAAATGTTCAGTCAAAGGAGGATAGATAAGAAAAAAAATTTACTGAGCATGATTAGAACTTCCAAGAAGTATGGAACAAGATGAGAAAAAATAACCTGAGAGTAATTGGGATTGGAGAAAACATAAAGCAACAAATGAGCAACATTAGGAATCTTCTCAATGAGAACACCAAAGAAAAATTCACCCGTATTAGAATTGATCCAGAAATTCAAATTAAAGATGCCTATAGGACACCAAATAGACCTAACCAAATGAGAAACTCACCAAGATACATCATATATAAAATGAATAACAGAGAAATCAAGGAAAGAATTCTAAAAGCAATAAGGGGGAAAACATAAAATCACTTTCAGAGGCAGACCAATAAGGATCATTGTTGATTTTTCAGATCAGACAATTAAAGTCCAGGAGAGCATGGAATGATATTTTTCAAACATTGAAAGAAAACAAATTTCAGCCAAAGATACTATACCTTGTAACTCAGCTTTAAATGTGATGGAGAAATGAAATACTTCCATGATAAGTTCAAGTTAGCAAGATACATGAGCACAAAGCCAGTTCTACAGAGAATACTTTAATACATACTTCATATGGAGGAACAGGCAAACAACTCCCAAAGCCCATAAACAGAAGAAACTCAATAATAACATAACTCACTAAAAGATATCCAAGATGACACAAAATACAGCAATGATCACCATGCCAGGTACCCAGAATCACATATCTATTATATCTACTCTTTTTTTTTTTAGAAAGAGAGAGGGGACAGTGAGAGAGAAAGAGAGAAGTAATTTTTTAAATTTAGTTTTTCATATGATCTTCTTTCCTTGGACATTTTGTTGTGTACATGGTGCTGGAGTTTGAACTCATGTATTCATGTGTGCCAGGCAAGTGCCATAACTGCTGAGCCACTGCATCAGCCCTATCACATAGCTACTCTAACACTGAATGTGAATGGACTCAATGTCCCAATGAAAAGACACAGATTGGCTGACTAGATCACAAACCAAAATCCAACAATATGCTGCATACAGGAGACACACCTCACAGCCAAAAATAGACACAGATTGAAGGTGAAAAGTTGGTAAAAAGCATACCATGCCTGTGGCTTAAGAAAGCAAGCTGGTGTTGTGATACTTATATCTAATAAAGTTAATTTTGACCAAAAATTAGTCAGAAGGACAAAGAAGGGCGCTATATCATAGTAAAAGGAACAATGCATCAAGGAGACATAATGGTAGTTAACATTTAGGCCCCCCCAATTACAAACTTCCCAAATATATGGAAAAAGTACTCAAGGACATTAAAAGTCTTATTGAGCTCAACACAATAGTATGTGGGAACTTTAAATACATCACTATCAACAATAGACATATCATCAAAGCAAAAAATCAACAAGGTATCTCTAATCTAAGCAACTATATCAATCAATTGAATTTAACAGACACAGAGTATTCCATCTCAAATCGGCTGAATTTACCTTCTTCTCAGCAGCTCACAGATCCTTCTTCAAAATAGATCACATCCTAGTCCACAAAGCTAATGTTAGCAAAAATAAAAAAGTTGATATAATCCCATGTATCCTGTCAGACCACAATAGTGTGATTTTAGCAATTAACAGCAAGAAAAACAATAAAAATACACAAATACTTGAAATTTGAATAGTACCCTCTTAAATAAAAATGGATCAAAGATGAAATGAGAACAGAAATCATGAAATTCTTGGAAAAGAATTAGAATGATGAAACAACATATAGAAAACTCTGGGATAGTGTTAAAGCATTCTTAAGAGCTAAATTTTTATAGAACTGAGTGCCTTCATCAAAAATCAGGAAAGAGTGGGCTGGTGGTGGCTAAGCAGTTATGGCACTTGCGTTGCATGCATGAGTCCACGGGTTCAAACCCCAGCAACCTGTACACAACGAAGTGCTGGAGCAATGAAATCCACGTGAAAAACTAAATAAAATTGACTCTCTCTTTCTCTATCTCACTGTCCCTTTCTCTTAAAAAAAAAAAACAAAACAGGGAAGATTCCAAATAAATAGACTTATGCTCCAACTAAACTCCCTACCAAAGAGGAACAGTCCAATCCCAAACCCAACAGAAGACAGGAAATAACTAATATCAGAGCTGAAATCAATGAAATTGAGAACCAAAACCAAAACAAAATATCAACAAAGCAAAGAGTTGGTTCTTCAAAAAAATAAATAAGATTGACAGACCCCTAGCCAACCTTACCAAAAGGAAGTGAAGCAAATCAACAAAATCAAAGACCAAAATGGAGATGTTACCACTGATTCAACTGAAATCCAGAAGATTAGCAGACCTTATGTTGAAAAGATGTACTCTTCCAAGTTTGATAACCTGGAGGAAATGGACAAATATCTAGCCACATATGACATTCCCAAATTAAGACAGGAGGACACTGAAATTCTAAACCAACCAATTTCAGATAGTGAAATTGAAACTCCAATCAAAGGCCTTACGAAACAGAAAAGCCCAGGACCTGATGGATTCTCAGCAGAGTTCTACCAGAACTTTACAGAAGTATTAACAGCACTCTTTTGTAAGCTATTCCATGAAATTATCAGGGTCAGAACCCTCCCAACTACTTTTTATGAATCATGTATAACCCTGATACCAAAACCCAACAAACATAAATCAAGAATAGAAAACTACAGACCAATTTCCCTGATGAATATAGATGCAAAAATCCTTAATAAAATTCTAGCTAACTGGATCTAAAAACACATTTAAAAGATAATACATCACAATCAAGTGGGCTTCATTCCAGGAACACAAGGCTTTTTCAACATATATGAATCAATAAACGTAATTCATCACCTAAACAGAATTAAAGATAAAAATAATTTGATCATTTCAATTGATGCAGAAAAAGCCTTTGATGAAATTCAACAACCATTTATGCTCAAAACTCTGGAGAAGATAGGGATCAAAAGAAGATATTTTAATTTTGTAAGCACCATTTATGACACACCTATCGCCAATATTATGCTTAATGGCTAAAAAGCAATTCCACTAAATTCAGGACCAACACAATGATGTCCACTCTCACCACTCTTATTCAATATAGTCCTTGAAATCCTAGCCAGAGCTGTGAGACAAGAGAAGGAAATGAAAAGAATTCGAATAGGAAAAGAGGAAGTCAAATTATCTCTATTTGCTGAATACATAATCCTACACCTATCAGACCCAAAAAGCTCAATCAGAAGATTTCTAGAGCTTATAAATGAATTCATCAAAGTGGCTGGTGATAAGCTCAACACTCATAAATCAATAGCTTTCCTATACTCCAGCAACAATTCTGCTGAAGAAGAAATCAAGAAATCTGTCCCATTCACAATAACCTCAAAAAGAATAAAATACTTGGGCATCAATCTAACAAAGAATATAAAGGATTTCTACAATAAAATCTATCAAATATTAAAAAAAGAAATTGTAGAAGACCTGAGTAGATGAAAAAACATTCCATGTTCTTGATTAGGCAGAATCAATATAATTAAATGGCCATTCTGCTAAAAGCCCTGTATAGATTCAATGCAATCCCTGGTAAGATACCAAAGACATTCTTCACATATATAGAAAAATTAATTGTCAAATTCATTTGGAATAACAGAAGACTCAGAATAGCAAAAACATTACTAAGCAAAAAAGAGGGAGCAGGAGGTGTACAATACCTGATCTGAAATTATACTATAGGGCAATAGTAACAAAAATAGTATGGTATTGGTATCAAAGCAGACATGATGACCAAGGGAACAGTCTAGAAGACACCAAGACAAACCCACAAATCTTCAACCATCTGATATTTGACAAAGGGGGGCAAAAATATAATATGGAAGAAAAATAGCCTGTTCATCAAATGGTGCTGGACAAACTGGACAGCCATATGCAGACAACTGAAATTAGATCCTTATCGCTTACCTTGCACAAAAATCAAATAAAAATGGATCAAAGAGTTAAAAATTGGGCCAGAGTGGTGGCTCAGTGGTTTCGGTGCTTGCCTGGCAAGCACGAGGACCCGGGTTCAAACCCCAGCACAATGTACACATCTGAGTGTTGGAGCAACTAAGGCCATGTGAAAACTAAATACAGTTGTTTCTCTCTTTCTCTGTCTCTCTTACTGTCCCTCTCTCTTAAAAAAAAAAAGAGTTAGAAATTAAACCAGTAACTATACAGTTGCTTGAAGAGAAAAATAGGATCAACACTCTACAACATAGGTGTTGACACTGCCTTCCTTAACAAAACTCACATAGCACAAGAATTAAAGCCAAGAAAAAATGAGTGGGATGCCATTAAACTGAAAAGTTTCTGCTCAGCTAAAAAATTAGTCAAGAGTGTCAAGAGAGAACCTACAGAATGGGAGAAAATCTTTGCCTGCTACACCTCCAACAGAGGGCTAATATCCAGAATATGTAAAGAACTCAAAAAACAGAATATCAAAACCACAAATAATCCAATCAATAAATGCGATAGGGAACTAAATAGAAACTTCTCAACAGAGGAAGTCCAGAAAGCCCATAAATATAAGAGAAAATGTTCTACATTACTAGCAATCAAAGAAATGTAAATCAAAACTTCACTGAGATTCCACCTCACTCCAGTCAGAGTGGCAAAAATGAAGAACACAAACAATAACAGATGCTGGAGGGGTTGTGGGAAGAAATGAACACTATCTCACTGCTGGTGGGACTTTGATCTTGTACAGCCACTCTGGAAAGCAGTGTGGAGATTCTTCAAAATATTAGGGCTGGAACTACCTTATGACCAAGCTCTCCCACTGTTGGGTATTTTCCCAAAAGAGAATTGGCATACTACAGAGACACAGCTACATCAATGTTTACAACAGCTCAATTTACTATAGCTAAACCATGGAACCAACTCAGATGCCCCTCACTGGATGAGTGGATCCAAAAACTGTGGTATATGTACATACAATGGAGTTCTACTCTGCTATTAGAGAGAGTGATATCATGGCATTTGCAGCCAAATGCATGGAGATGGAAAAAATTATGCTAAGTGAAATACCCAAAACTCAGAGATTTAAGGGTCAAATGTTTTCTCTCATATGTGGAAACTTGAGTAAAATCTAAGACAGATTGAAAGTTAGCTAAGCTCAATAATAAACTCAACATAGGTGAATTTTTCCATAAGCAGGGGGAATTGTAAGTATGATGCTGGGGGTAGGGAGAAGGGAGGGAAAGTGGGATTTGGGGAGTTATCAATGTAGCTGGGAACCCTTGACTCCCATGAGAATCCCAACTAACATGAGGGTAAAGTAATCCCCATTGGAGCAGGGAGTGGTCAAAGAGGGGTGACCCTGGAGTAGGATCTGCCTTAACTTACTTTGTTGATATCTATTTGTTCATTAATAGATTCCCCCCATTATGTAAGACTATGTTGAATGAACAAAAAAATTAAATCAACCAACTAGATGAGATCACTTCTTTCCATGCCTTCCCAAGGATGGAATATCCATGGAAATTTCCACCTGTATGCAGATGTCTCTGGTGCTCTCTGTAAAGACTTTGAGACATGCATAATTGTGAAGTCTCAGCTAGTAGATACTGATTTAAAATCCATATTTTGTAACTTGCCCAATCAAATATCTGATCTAGTTCTGAGTGGAATTACTGTCTTTAAATTTTTTTCATAGAATTTCCATTTCTAATTACAAGAATAAATGGCATTAATCAGCCACCAGTTTTGTTGCATGAATTTTCCCCATATAGTCTTCCCAGTGAATTTTGAGAAGACACTGTAAGTGAGATATCAAATACCTAAGTGACTTGGTAGCATCTCATTTCTCCAGAATGTTGTCAAATAGAGAATAAAAGCTCTGGGAATCTATTTCTAGTTGACTGCAATATGTTGGGTGCAAAAGAAAGTCAGTGGGCCTCTGATTTCTGGTCTTTATTCACCACTTTTCCTCAAAAGGGTAATGTGATTTTTAGGTGAGAGTTTGTCCAGTTTTGTTTTGGTTTTTTTTTTTCATTTTTAATTTTAAATGCTTGAGCAGGCGCTGTGTTTCCGTATTCTGCACAGTGTCTGGCTTCCCAGACTCTTCTGAAGTTCCTTTTGCCATTGCTCCTTATTTAGTGCTGTGTTCCTGGCTTTTCCACTCATTCCACATGACTCATGGGTGAGCTAGAGCCCTGCACATTCCACGGGGCATTAGTTTTTGTTTGGTCCATTCTGTACAGGTTATGCAGGATGTTTTAAATTATCCTTGACCTTTGTGTTTGAGCCTTATTTTTCCTTGACTGTCAAACAGCACATGCCAATGATACTGCATTGAGGAAATTTGTCCTCTGTTCTCAATATAACTACTTCAAAAATTGTTCTCTTGCTATGTTTGGGTTGCTATGACAAAATGTCATAGGCTGAATGTTTTATAAACAGTAGTAATTAGAAGTTCAGTGTCCAGGTGGTGGCAGATTTGGTGTCTGGTAAGACCCACTTTTTGATTTGTGGA
Organism: Aplodontia rufa; assembly: GCA_004027875.1. Lineage (NCBI taxonomy): Eukaryota > Metazoa > Chordata > Mammalia > Rodentia > Aplodontiidae > Aplodontia > Aplodontia rufa. Next base: position 13,680 of record PVKS010019727.1, read on the forward strand.
CAACTGCCTTTCACTATAACCTAATAAGGTAGAAGTGGCAAAGGAGCTGTCTGGTTCCTCTTCTAAAAATGTACCAATATCACAGATGAGGGTGCCATCTTCCTGACCTCATCACCTCCTAAAGCCCCTACTTCCTAATACCATCCTTCTTGGGGCTAGGTTTCCGTATGGGATATTTGAAGGACATAATTATTTAGACTATGGCAGTTGGGTAAGGAGGGGGAGAGTGAGAGACAGAGATATAGAAACAAATGGAACAGACTGAAGTTGGTGTCTTCATTCTGAGAATAAGAGTTCAGTCTGACCCTGGACTCCCATCTGACCTGGAGATGCCAAGGAAACTTAGAATGGAGGCTGCCCCTCCCTAGTCTTGTCCATCACAGGCCAATTAAACCTGTATATGTATATTTCATTTCTTTTGTCTCAATTTGCTGACTCTTTCATTTTAAAAGTTTTTCTTATCCTCAGCTTTTCTTATCCAAAGGTGCAATTTTTGAAACCAGGAGTTTATTCCATTTTTCTTCTAAGCTGACTTTGAGTAGACCTAATTTCCTATCAAAGTGACTTCAAAATATTTGTGCAGCAGTAATCAGGATAGCCTAGGCTAGTCTCCTAGCTGGTAATACTGCTGTGTGGTAAAATAAAGATGATAGTATAAACTGAAGCTATGAACCCAAACAGAATAAAATATACCTGTGACTAAAAATAATGAACAGAGAATAAAATTTTTAAAAAGCCTTTCCTTTGCAAAATGCAATCTGGCATTTCTTGCAGTAAATCAATGATACCTCATGTAGTTAATGGATGAGAGATATTTTAGAAAGCAATCAGAGCCATTAAATGTTTTATGGTGAGATAAAAGGAAGAAATCTGGGAAGGCTTTGTAGCAAATATTAGAACTCCAAGACACATTTCGTAGTCAGCCATGAGTGTTTGCTCCTTGTCCATGCTAAGCAGGGATCCTGGCTGGGGTCTATGTTGGTAATCATGTGTTTAGTAAACTGATAAGAGAATAGAGGGTAGATCTGCTTGAATAGACTCACTTGATGGAGGAAGGAGAAACTTTTCCTTAAGGACTTAGGCTAGAAGGGGGGAACATAGTTTTTGCCTCAACTATGGTTTTCATGTTGGTTTAAATGTGAATTTGACTCTTGTGGAGACTGGGGTTTGCAGAAAGAATCTAAGGTAATATATGGGACACCACTCCCTCCACTGCATTCATAAGGATAGGGGTGAGCACTGAGACTCTGTGGTCCAACATGTTTTCCGTCAATTTGGGAAATCAGTTTCTTTGGTCCTGTCATTGGAGTATTACAGTCAATACCTACTGGTCAATGAGATCTGGGAAGCTGACTTAAACTCTTTGCCTCTGTTGATGCATTGTAAGATGCCAGGGTAGAAGTCAAGGTGTACAATAATTGCACAATATTCAAAAGGAAGCAGGGGCTATATAGTGACTTCACCATGGAGACAGGAACACTGAAGAAATTCACAGTAACTGTGCAACAGTTTTGAAGGGCATGGAACTTAAACCCTATTTTATTTAGATCTTAAGTTAACCCTTGGATTTCCCATCTTATTTTTCTCCTTCTCTCTTTCATTCCCCATCCCTTCCTCCATCTCTTTCTACCTTCTATGATAATAGAAATAAAACAGATTATAGTTATCTTTTACTACATATTCAATTTATTATTATTACTTATTATTACTTGATACATTTTTATATTGCAGAATGGTCCTCATGGATTTACTAGACTTTGCCTGAGAAATATTAGCATTAATCCCAGTACTGGGAATTTACTGGTAATTTACTTGTGTATGCATTTCTCCTATTCATTCCTGATTTTTTCCTTGTGCAACTACCTCTTTATCACTCTTAGTCCAAGAATTGTGATCAAGGCTGACTTTGACCTTGGCTTAATGGATACTCCAACAGCTCAGGATTTGACCATGAGAGACATATTGTCCTGTGTTTCTGTTGAAGTTGGTGGGGAAGAGGTGCTATCTCTTTTGCTGGGACTCATAGCTGGGCAAAATGGATCCAGAGCTGCTGGTAGCTAATTTTTCCACCACCTTGGAAGAGCCAGCCTGAGAATGAAGCCAAGAAGAGGAGAGCAGATCTGAAATGTGCAAAGCCAAATTCTTGACTACATTATTGGACTTTTTGGGTCTAGTCACACCAGATACATCCTTTGGTTTGTGAGTCTAAATGGATCATTTCTGCTTAAGCAATTTGAACTGGGTTTGTGACATCTGACATTTCTGGATTCCTGCCAAATATACCACCTATGTTTGGGAAGATGATTAATTGAAAATATAATGCCATGGGAATTGTGCCTTTAAGAAAAATACCTTGATAGGAAGCTTAGAACCAAAGTAACCAGGCCTTATTAGGGATTGGGTTAGGAGATGTTGGGAAGTGTCAGGGTTTCTCTGATTATTGTAATCCCTCTCCTCATGCATACAGTCCTCTGTATCTTACTCTTGCTCTCTCTTTCAAGTCCAGATAGGATTTGAGATTGAGAGAGGGCCATTTCAACATGTTTTAGCATACCACAAGCAACTGCTCATTAGCAGGTCGTATGCTAATAACACTCATGCCTGAACCAGACCTTGGCTCATCCAGATGGTCTTATTATCTATATGCTGGCTAAAAGGGCTGTCCACATTCTCCTGCCTCTTCTATAAGGCCTATTTTTAGGAAGTGTGAAATTGGCAGGTATGTGCCATCTTCCATTCTGTGTACCTGACTGCTTCAAGAATACAGGCCAAACTGCAGATTTTTAGAGAAGGAAAATGAAAATATATGCCTCAAAAAATTAGTCATGCATAAGAGAGATCTGGAGATTCAAATGTGTGACTCTTAATTACTTAATAGCAAAGGTGACACATGATTGCTGTCTACAACCAATTATAAGAATTGACCTCTCAGTGGTTCAAGAAGTACCTCATGGCCACATTTGGGAGCACTGTATAAGGAGGCTGGCTGGCCAATGAACCATTGCCAACTGGTAGGAATTGACACTCTGAGGAAAACTTATCTAGATGATTGGCCTAACTTCAACCTCATTTACTATAGTCAAGATGACCAATATGGGTCTCAGATATTTTCTTGTCTAAAAACCATGCAACTTACCTTGTTCTTTAAATCTGCTAAAAGTGCTTCAAAATTATCATTATGTTCTCCCTTTAATGGTTTGGTCTGGGTGACACAGTTTTAACAGGAATGTTACAGATATTGAATCTCATTGGACTGTCTTAGAGATTAGGCATATCTCACTGTGGCTCATATGGAATATTTATGCTTCATATGATGACATGTTTAATTAACATTTTTATTTTTCTTATTTTAGGTACCCAGAATTGGATTAATTATAATTCTTGGCTTATGACACCTTCTTGTTATTAGTTTATGTATGGGCCATTTTTGTTTATTTACTTGGTGAAGCTGTTTATTGCATATTTCTGGCTCTTGGCCTTCTGGGCATATTGTTGGACTTTTCTTTCCTTTACCCTCTGAAATTCAGGCTGGTCATGAGACTTGCTTTAGCTGAAAAAAAATATAAAAACAAAAATTCCCCAGAAAAACCAACCAAACAAACACCCCCCCTTTTTGACCAGAAGGAATGTGTATCATTTCTGAGTATAAATGATAAAAAAAACAGGTTTATCATCCTCCACACATCCTTCCTTCTGCAATGTTTATTGTGGAAATTTCTTTAAGCCTAGGTTCCACTAGGAGTGGCCCAGAAAAATGGAGGTCCTATGAAAATCTGCACTGAACATGGACAGTGGATAGAAAGTCACTTTTACTGTGTTAAAAATTTTGTGTTGTTGGGCAGCATAATCTAGTTTACCTGTCTGTGTCAGTCAGCAATTGTTTCTTAGTGCCAACACACCCTTTTCTACCCTGTGTTTCTGGGGCTAGGATTTTATTCACAATTCCTTCTTAGTGAGCTGTTCCCTATTATATTTCACCAATAGGATGCTGCAGAGAAAGACTAGAAGGTTGAGAGGTTGAAGGAACTTGCTTTTTCCTGTTTTGCTTTCAACACAGTTCTTGGTATGAGAGTCCATTGATTCTGGGTTCTAGCATTGTAGGAACTAGCTTTATTATGCTTCCTTCAACAGGCCAGTACTGACTGCAGTGGCCTTCTTCCCCAAATTGAATGATGCCCTTCCTCTTCTAGGATCTGATACTCTTGACCTTTACTTTTGTTCTTCTAGCCCTACTTAGCTGATTCCTAGTTACCTTCTATGTGCTAAAGCTCTTTGCTTTTTAATTCTTCAAATACTTATTTAAATAATTCCCTGTATTAATTATCTTTTAACATAATTAGTATGCTTTTTTGCTTTCTTGAATGTATTCCAGCTGAAAAAGATTGACAGTTATTTTTAAAAATGTAAGAAGATCCATGAATTGGTCACCCTAAAACCAGGACATTGACAATGATCTTCATGTAATGAAGTAGTCTCTCTTTCCTATTTCATCTTCCAGTCTTTTTTCACAAATGGTAATCAGTAGCTCTTAGCTTATGTTTGCCATTCCATTTTTGTCTTTTTATGTAGTTTTTACTACATATATGTATGTGTTTATAATAGTTTGGATCTGTAATGTCCCTCAAAGGCTCATGTGTTGAAGGCTTAGTTTCCAAAGCAGCATCATTAAGAAATGAAGCTTTTAGGAATTGCTGTACCATCAGGACTCTGACCTCATGAATGGACTAATCCATTGATAGATTTGTAGCTGAATGGACTACTGGGAGATAGTGGAAATTGCAGTAGGTGAGATCTGGGGTGGGTTTTTGGAGGCATGCCCGTAGGCCCCTGGGGACTATATCTTGTCCCTGTGCCCTTCTCTCTGCTTCCTGTCTGTAATGAGGTGAGCAGCTTTCCTCCTCCATGCCTTCTGCCATGAGAATTCTATTTGACCACAGGCTTAAAATCAGTGAACCCCACCGATCATGTACTGAAACCTCTGACACTGTGAACCAAAATAAACTTTTCCTCTTTTACATTGATTTTTTGAGTATCCTGTCACAGTGATTTAAAAACTTAGTACCTAACCCTAAAAATCATATATCTAAACTAAAGTTGTTTTAGCTTTACAAAAAGGGTATCATGTTGTATGTAGTTTTTCTGGATTTACTTTTAAACTTAATTATATTGTTAGGATTAATCTATATTATTGTTTATGGATCTATTTGTTTTTTATCAGCTGTATAATATCCTTTATGTGAATAATTTGAAGTAAATTGGGAAAAGCAAATTCTAAGCTTCATATGATTTCAATATTGTCATGGAAGTCAAGTAAGTCAGGGAAAGCAAATATTAGGTTTGGTGTGATTTGAAAACCAAGATTTTATTTTGAAAGTAGCCCTACTGGTCTCCATGATATAGTTAGTGGGAACACACTTGGTTCATAGATACTGCAGTGGGTCAAGACCAAGCACACATTTCACTGAGGATTTATGTTTGGTAAACATGCAGTGTTCAGTCTCAGGAACCTTTGGGTGAAATGTGGAATAGAGTTTTTGTGTTTTACAACTTAATTATTTTATTAATTAAAAACTAACCCACAGGTGGAAAGAAAGAGTCAACACAGATGCAAAATTAGATGTACCAGATAAGCAGGTGTTCTTAAAATTGTCTTTATGAATCAATATTGTCATTAAAGGAAAAGGTATTTTCAGTGAAGTGTGATGGCAAAGCACTTTCTATGGAGTAGAAATGGATAAAGAGATTAAGGAGATAATAAACTCTGAAGCACACGAGTTACTATTGGTTACAATTTATGGTAACTGCGAAAGCAATTTAAAAATTAGTGGAAAGTTGTGTGTTCTCAGAGCAATTCTAAAAGCTTCTCAGGTTGTTTGAAGGTACTTTTGTGGTAAAGCTTCCTTGTCTAGTACCAGCCAGTGAATTTCAGTGTTCTGAGAGAACTATGTTTATGGTTTAGGTAAGTGTCCCCCAAAGACCTATGTGGGAAAAATTTGGTCCCCAACTAGCTCCTGGGAATTGGAAAGGCCTTTAGGAAGTTGGGCCTACATACTATTGAAGTGAGTTATAGATTCAATGTAACCCCCATAAAAATGCCAATGTTGTTTTTCACAGAACTAGAAAAACAATCCTAAAATTTATGTGGAACCACACAAGGCACTGAATTGCCAAAGTGATCCCGTTCAAAAAGAACAATGCTGGAGCCTCAAGAATACCTGCTTTACTACAGAGCCATAGTAGGAAAACAGCATAGTATTGGGCATAAAAGCAGATATATACAGCAATGGAATAGAAGACCCAGAGGTAAGTACACTCATTATAGTTGTGAAATTCTTGACAAATGTTCCAAAAATATATGTTGGAGAAAAGACCATCTCTTCAAAAATAGTGCTTGGAAAATTGGATATGTGCTTGTAGAAGATTCAAACTAAGCCACCATAACTAGGCCACTCTCTCTCATCCTGAACAAAATTCAACTCAAAATAGGACAAAGGCCTTAATGTAAGGCTTGAAACTGAAACTATTAGAGGAAAATGTAGGGAGGGCACTTCAAGATATGGGCACAGGCAACAACTTCCTGAAGAGGAGGACTCCATAACTCAGGAAATAAAAGAATTGACAAATAGGATCGCATCAAATTAAGGAACTTCTGCACAATGAAAGAAACAATCAACAGAGTGAAGAGTCAATCTACAGAATGAGAGAAATATTTCCTAACTGTTCATCTGACAGAGAGTTAACATCTAGAATACATAAAACCTTCAAATGCTTTTTAGCAAAAGAACAGGTAATCCAATTAAAAAACAGGCAAGTGATCTAAATGGATACTTATCAAAAAGAAGTGCATATGACCAATAACTATACGAAAAAAATGCTCACCATCTTCAGCCATCAGGGAAATGCAAATTCAAAGTTCCTTGAGATTCTACCTTACCTCAGTCAGAATGATTATTGTTAAAAAAAGAAAAACACCAAAAAATAAAAAAATAATAAACCATGTTGAGGGTAAAGGATGTAGAGAAAAGGGAATCCTTATAAACTGTTGGTGGTAATGAAAACTGGTACAGCTATTAAGGAAAACAGTAAGGATATTCCTCAAAAAACTAAAAGTAGAATTACCAAATGATAAACCTATAACACTCCTGGGTATATACCTAAAGGAAATGAAATCAACATACAGAAGAGACACCTGAAAAACTACCTTTTTGGCAGTACTATTCATATTAGCCAAATAATGGTATCAGCCTAACTTGTGCCTGTCCACAGATGAATGGATAAAAAATGTGATATATATCACTTTATATATATCGCTATATATATAATATATACATACACACACAATAGAATACTATTCTGTCATAAAGAAGACTGAAATCATGTCATTTGAAGGAAAATGGGGAACTGGAAACTATCATTAAGTGAAATAAGCCAGATACAGAAGGACAAGTATTGGATGTTTTCTCTCATGTTGAAACTAAGAAAAAGAAAAATAAAGATGACCAGATGACCTGAGAATAAAATATGAACAATTAGGAAAGAGGGAGGGGAAGAAGGGGGAAAGGGAACAGAGAGGAGGCCAAGACAGGATAGTAGGGAAAGTAGATGTGATTAAAAGATGATAAATGCTTGTATGGAAATGTCATGGTGAAAACTATTAATTTGTACAATGATGAGTCAATATTTATTATAAAAATATGTGGAGGCCCTTGTAGGAGATGATGGGAATTCAGTACTGATCTCTTTTTTTCACCTCTTGGCCATGAGGTAAATGGTTTTGCTCTGCTGCACTTCTGGAATGAAGTATATTGCTTCACCACAGGTCAAAGCAACAGGGTCAACTGATTATGGATTGAAAATTCCAAAACTGTGAGCCAAAATGAAACTTCTGTCTTTATAAGTTGATTGCCTCTGTCATTTTGCTATAACAATGGAAAGGTGGATAACAAATACCCAATAGATCCTTTGCAAATAATGAATTATTAAAACAATAGAAGCAAGAGTCTCCTGGGAACCTGGCTTGCTACAAATGGTTTACAAATGTCACATTTTATATACAGGGAGGAAAGTTCTAAAAATGTCTGCATTTTTATGGATGAAAAAATTAAGACCCAGAGAGAGACAATCACTTGCTCAAAGCCATCAGCTATTAGTTGTTGAAGTTGGAATTTAAGCCCGTATCTGTCTTTCTGTGAAGTACAAGTTCTTAATCTCACCATTCTTCACAACTTCAGTCTACTACAGCCCATTTGTGTGGTACTAAACTTTTGTCACTGTGTCAACTTCAAATTATCTTAAGTGCTAGAGCTTCATGGAGTAGAGATTGTGTAGACAGGACTATGAAAGCAAAGCTGCTTTAATAAACTACCTTCTCTATGAAGTCATTTTTTTATAAAATTATTGATTAATATTAAATGATATGCCAAAAGCTGTGCACCTAAGGTAAGAAAAATGGTCTCCGACCTTTTATTTATTTAGTTTTTAAAGAGAAAAGGGATGGTGTGTGTGTGTGAGAGAGAAATAGTGAGAGAAAGAATCAATTTTATTTAGTTTTTCATGTGTCTTTCATTGCTCCAACACTTTGTTGTGTACGTAATGCTGGGGTTTGAACCCAAGGACTTGTGGATGCTAGGTACGTGCCGTAACCACTGAGCAACCACTCCAGCCCCCTTTTATTTACTTTTAAGATACATTTCCTCATGTGACTATGTATTTACTTTTTGCTTTATTTTGGACTATTGTAGAGACATTGAAAAATTTTATAAAGGAAAACAAAACAATCAATGGTATATTTTTACTTCTGTAGAGAGTAATTCTCTAGAAGCTAATTGGAAGGTGAGTAAAAGAACTAAAGGCAAGAGATCATTAAAGAGCTATTGAAGTGAAAGGGGTCCAGAAAAAGATTCTGAGTTCTCACATTAGGAGGGATACCTAGGACAGAATTCAAGAATACTCTCATAAGGTATATAGAGAGAATGGAGTCAAGGATGACTGTCAGACTCCTGGTGTGAATGATGATAAGCAGTAGTGTCAGTTACTGAAATAGGGACTACTGAACAAAAGAGCAGAATATAGTGGGAGGGAAGACTTTAGTTGAGTTTGCAATATGTTGATTTGGGGGTAGTTCAGTCCATCCAGATGAATATGTTCATCAGGCAACAGATTACATCACATGGCTATCATATCTACTTAGATGTTAAGGCACAGGTCTTTTCTGAAGATAAAACTTCAGAAAATATCAGAATTTTTAACAGCTTTGAAGATATGATTGAAAAGGAGATCATGTAAATTGAGAAGGTCAGGAGTGCAAGCAAGAAATGTTGGGAAGGACCAAGATTGAATGAATTCCTCCTTAGTGGTTCAATAAATAATTCTTTAGCTGGTTCCTATCTTAAATTAACCTTGTCTTCCAAACTCTTTGCTTGATTTTAAATATATCAACCTGTTTTTGTTTCATATCTTTTTATTTTTGTTCCAAAATCCCATTTTTTTATAATTGAATGATTTTCCTTTATTTATTAATTTAAGCATATTAAAATGATTACCTTAAAAGTCTTTCATTTTGGTTTTTTTTTTTGTTTCCATTGTCTTAGGATTTAGTCCCTCGCTTTGTTGAGTTTGTGGACATTCACATCGTGAGTTGGCTTTCTTTGTAAGGTTTTAAATTTTGACTTTCAAGCTCATCTTAAGTGAGAGATTTTCTTTCCTCTCCCTGCTGATGCAATTCTTGGCAGTTGCTTCCTTTTGTAGTCTCTGAACTCCAGATTTGGAGTGATGTCTTATGTTGACTTGGGGATATTGCACATCCAGTCCTGGGAGACTGTTCTTTCTTGTGATCCAAGCCAACAGATTTTTATTTAGCTCTTGTTCATAAACAGGAATAACTTTGCACCAACTCATATTTTTGACATGGAGCTGACTAGAGACTGTAAACATGGGGTTCTTTTGTCTTTGCCCTCCTACTCAACTGACCTCCCCATGACCACCACTTTCTTATTTTTTAATCTCTGAACATAGAATGTTTAGAATTGCAACCTTTCATTATTATGGATTTCTTTTCCATATCTGCTGACCATGAAAAATGTTTTATTGTAACTATACTTTTTAAATAGATTAATTTTTTAAATTTTTATTTTTTGGCAGTGCTGGGGGTTGGACCTAGGAACCTGAGCATACTAGGCAAGTGCTTTTCCACTGAGCTGTATTCCCAGCACCCTAAATTTTAAATTTATTATTGACAAGTATTTGGAGTGAAGGAGGGATAGGAATTTCCAAGTGAACTCACTATAACGGCTTGATTAGAATATTTTCTTTTGTTTTTCAAGATAGGTTGGAAAAGACTTGAGCATATTTTTAGGCACACAAATATTTTGGATAATGAAAGGCTAATATTTAAGACTATAGACATTTGCCTCTAAGATGTGGAGATGAGATATTGTTAGAAAAGAATGTAAACTTTTTGGATATATATTTCTTCTCTATTCAGCTTCCTAAAAATTGGTTGATGAATGTAATCTTGGGAAGAAGGAACATTTTTGAACAGTGGTGACCAAAAAATCTTGTTCTTATTTAAAATTTTTATTAGTCTACTTCTCAAAAAGTAGGTGTTGGAGGAAATTGAGGCAACACAATAATGATGATAATACTGCTGATGTAGTAGGGGATGGGTAAGTTTGGAGATAAAATAAAAAATAGGAGGATTGAGCATGGTTATATATCCATGTTTCTTATCTGTGGTGAATTTATATCTTCTTTGGCATGATTTTATCCCCATAGAAAAATTACTTTGATACTTTTATTTCTTGGATCAAAAACTTATTTCCTCTGAACTTAAAAACATTCTTTCTCCACACTGCATTTGAGGCGCTGTGGCATCCTAATCTAAATGCAATCTTCTGGTATACTCCCATTAATCTTCAGAGTGTACTCTGGTCTCTTTCACTATAACACAATGCTTTTTTTTTATTAGAGAGAGAGGGACAGTGAGAGAGACAGAGAAAGAGAGAAATGACTTTATTTAGTTTTTCACATGGCCTTAGTTGCTCCAACACTCAGTTGTGTACGTGGTGCTGGGGTTTGAACCAAGGTCCTCGTGCTTGCCAGGCAAGCGCCGAAACTGCTGAGCCACTGCTCCAGCCCGCCTTTTCTATGTGATCTAAAGTGGCAGTGCTCTTTTTGTGAATGCTGAATTGCATGGTAGGCCTGTTGTTAATAGTCCTTGCTAATAGGAGCTAATCTTTAATGCCTGACTTCACATGGTCACACTTATCTTTTGTTTCCAAACAATCTATCCGATTATAGTACTCACACAAATGAATTCATAAAGCCTAAGCTTGAAAGTTTTTCAAAGTGAATACACTGGTATAGAACTATCCAGATCCAGAAACAGAAAATTCCCAACCCCTCAGAAACCCTCTAATGTTCTCCTGGTCATGCCATCTCTTACCAAAAAACAGTAATTTCCTGACTTCTACCTGGATAAGTTTTATCTGTTTTGAACTTTTTTTTTTTAAAGAGAGAAGGACAGTGAGAGAGAGAGAGAGGAGAGAGAATCAATTTTTATTGAGTTTTTCACATGGCTTTCATTGCTCTGACACTTAGTGACACTCACTTAGTGTACGTGGGTGCTGGGGTTTGAACTTGGGTACTCGTGTGTGCCAGGCAAGCTACCGCTGAGCTACCGCTCCAGCCCCTGAACTTGTTATTAATGGAATGGTGAATATATATTATTTTTTTGGTCTGGCTTCTTTCTGTAAACATTATGGTTTTAAAACTTTTTCACACTGTTGTTGTGGCAGTAATTCATTATTTTTATTTGTTGTTTAATATTCCATTGTATGAATATTAATGGCATATTAATATGTCTTAGCTCTTATGAGCATTTTCGTGTTTCTGAGTTTGGGCTATTATGAAGAGAGTTGCTGTGAATATTCATGCATTCTCACATAAGGTATGTTTTTGTGGACTGCATATAACACATGTATTTAGCCAAGGATGGAACTACTATGTCCTAGAAATTGTATATATTCAGCTTCTGTAGATATCACCAAATAGCGTTCCAAAGTGGTTGTGCTAATTTATCTCTTCACCATCAGTATTTGTGAGCTCTGGTTGCTTCCCATCCTTGTCAACACTTGGTGTCAATCACCATTTAATATTAACCGTTCTGGTAGTGCATAATAAAATCACATTGTGTTTGTAATATTTCCCTGCAGACTTATGAAGTTAAGAAACTTTTCATATATCTATTGGTTAGTTTTAGAAACATTTCTGTGCAGTTTCAACTATTCTAATAAGTGTTTTTTCTTTTTGATTAGTAGGAGTTATTTTAAATTCAGAATTTATTTATTAGATATGTAACTATAAATTTCTTTCTCCATTTTGCTGCTTAATTTTTTACTTTGACAATGATATCCTTGCACAGAATTTTGCTATTTTAATGTAGTCTAATTTATTTTATAATATTTTAGTGCTTTAAATGTCATATTTTAAAAATCTTTATCAATCACAAAGTTAATAGAGACATTTTCTTTTATGATATTTTACATTTAGATTTACAGTCTATCTAGAATTGACATTTGTATGGTGTGAAATAGAAACAAGATTTATTTATTTCATTTTTAGATAGATAAGTAATACATAGAGCACCTTTTATTGAAGAAAACATTTATTCCCACAACACTGTGTCTCCTTCATTGTAAAAAGTGTCTGTATGTATGTGAGTTTATTTTTTGACTCTCTTATGTTCTATTGGTCTATTGGTTCCAAATTTTATTACATCCTAATTACTGATGTTTGTATCTGTAGTCTTGATAATAGTGTGGTAAATTCTCTCTGTTTTTCTTCAATATGCTTGAAGAAAAGACTTTGTTTTCATTTCTGAACAAATTTTTGAAATTATCTTGTTTCATTCCTGTTCCTCAGAGTTTCCTGAATTTTGACTTAATCTACCTATCAATTTTGGGAGAGGCAACATTTTAAGAATACCAGATCTTCAACACATGTACATGATATTTTTCTTTTTTCACATAGATTAATATTGCTTCATACTGATTTGTGTTTAATATTTGTATATATTATCTTACTTATTCCTAGGTTTCATGTCCTTTAGGAAATATTATCTTTATTTTTTATAGTTTGTTGTTAGTATGTGGAGTTACATTTATTTTTCATATGATTGTTCGTAGATTCATTGCTAGTGCTTTATTAATTCTGATGTGTGAATATTTCTTTGGATTTTTCATGTATGCACTCATGTCACCTGTGAATAATGGCAATTTAATTATTTTAATGTTTATAATTTATATAGTTATAAATAAAATTATAAATGTTTATGTGTGTATGTGTTGTGCACCTATACATTTGCATTTACACATATATGTATTCTATTTTTTTCAATTTTATGATTTACAATGTTCAATGGAAATGGTGATTGCATTTATCCCTGTCTTATTCCTGATTACTAGGGTGGAGATGGGGAGGGAATCTTGCAATTTCAGCATTAAGTGTGATATAAGTTCTTATAATATTTTTATTGAATTAAAGACATTCCCATTTATTCCTAGTTAAGAGATTTTTAAAATCATAAATGGGTGCTGAAAAATACAAAATATTGTTCATGGATATATTTATGTGATTAATTTCTTTACTTTGTTGAAGAGATAAATTATATGGACAGATCTGGGATTGTTAAACCAACTTTGTATTTGAATAAATCACAATTAGACATGTAGTTTTTTCCTTTTATATGACTGAATTTTATTTCCTAAAATTTTGTATAAAATTTCATGTCTATGTTAAAGAGATAAATTGCCTATAAATTTCCTCTCTGAAATGTACTTGTCAGATTTTGGTATAAAGATTATGTTAGCTCTAGAAAATGAGTTGAGAAGCATTTCTTCATTTTCTGTTCTCTGGAAGAATTCAGCTAACATTAGCATTATGTTTTTTTGTGAAGATCTGGAGATATTTGGTAAGGTTATATTACAGATTTCATTTATTTTCTAGTATAATAATTCAAGTTTTGATTCTTTTTGTATTAATTTTGTAAGTTATATTTATCTGCAGATCCACTCATTTTATATACATTTTCAAACTTATTGGCAAACATTTATAGTGCCTTCCAATTTTAATTTTAATGTCCATTTGTCCATTATGTCTGTAGTGATGTTCTCTCTCTCTCTCTCTTTTAATCCCTGATACTGGTCATTTGTACATTTACTCTTTTGTCTACACTCTTTTGACAGTGATTATAATTTTATTGTTTTTTTATAGAACCAAATATTGGTTTTCTTGGTTTTCTCTCATGCATATTTTGTATTTTATCTATTTGTACACTTGCTTTTATAAATATTTCCATCTATTTTTCTTTCAGTTTAATTTATTATTTTTCTTTTTTTCGTTTTGTTCGACATAGTCTTACATATTGGAAGGAATCATTGTTACATATTCATGCATTTATGGATACTGACAAAGTAAGTTAAGGCTGATCCTAGTCCAAGGTCTCCCCCCTTGAACCACTCACTGTTCCCATGTCTCCCTTGCTTAACCACATTATAGATAGAACTAAGCCTATACATGTGTATTAATTTTTGAATTTTCTGATCATCTATGTGTTGTTGGGCTTCTCATGAGTTTTTTTTCTAACTCCTTGAGATAGATATTTATATTCTTGCTTTCCAGCCTGTATTTTTTTCTGAAATATTCATTTACATGTCCTCTGTAATTTTAGTTTTAGCTAAAGTCCGTAAGAGTAGACAAAGGTGGTAAAAAAAAAAAGTGTTGACCCAATTTCTCTTCTAACAGTTGTCAGTTACCTAGTTAAATCCTTGATCTTTGATCCATTTTGATTTGAGTTTTGTACAGGGTAAGGGTTATGGATCCAATTTTATTTTTTCTGCATATGGCTGTCCAGTTTTCCCAGCATCATTTGTTAACATCACAGCTACAACAATGTTTATAGCAACACAATTCACAATAGCTAAGTTATGGAAATCAACCCAGGTGCCCATCCTTGGAGGAATGGATCAAGAAACACACATATATACACACACAGACACAGACATACACAATGGAGTTCTAATCAGCTATTAAAAAGAATGAAGTTATGGCCTTTGCTAGTAAATGGATGGAAATGGAGAAAATCATACTGAGTGAAATTAGCCAAACCCAAAAACTTAAGGGTCAAATATTTTCTCTCATATGTGGAAGCTAGAATACAATATAGGAAAGAGTGAGAGAACAATAAGTTTAGACAATAGATACTCCTCAGGTGGGACCCCTATAAAACCAAAACCTCAAGAGAATGAGCACTGGTTTGAATCAATTGAGGTGCCAATGCCAGGGTCTAATTGGTCATGACTCAAAAGGTAGAGACAGATCAGTCACAGCTAATGGGAATGAATGTTGAGGATCTGCTCCCTCCCAACCACAATGTGATATCTCCATGAGAGATTATACTGCTACTGAACTGGAAGAACTGGGGTACAAGTTTAGGCTGAAACCCAGAGAGAATATAGCAGAGTGGCTGTAGTGGCTTTTTGGATACTAATGCTGAAGTCGTATTTCCACCAGGGAAAGAAATGAGTAAAACCCCTCAGTAAAATCCCACACTGTGCAGCAGCATTTATGTTCAGCCGTTGATGAGAACCATGGAATCTCTTCATTGTCCTGGATGCTGCCTGTGAAAATGCTTCTCTCAATATAGGAGTATTACCCATGGTGACTCTGAGATGGCAATCCAAGGAAGAACAGCAAGACCTCCTCGGAGAGTTAGGGATGAAGCAGGACATTTATGCAATGAATTATACTGGTCCTAAGTAATGAAGCATTCACAGCAAGCTTAGAGGACACCGTTCCCCAAAAGGCTCCAGAACAGTGTTATTGAGCTCTGATATTAATCCTGAGTCCTTTAATGGACCTTTCTGTTTTTCAGGTAGCATAGGCTGTAGCTGATACAGGGGAAACTAAAAGATTAGGAAGTGAGGGATACAAAAGGTGGAAGAAAGAGAGGGCAAAGAAAATGCAGGGGTCCAATAGTGAAAGTCAGGGACAAGTTGCAGTTATTATGTTGTCTTCTACTTTCTATCATTTCTGTCATGAACTTGTTTGTTTAGCAGCTCCATTGAAGGTAATGGATTTTGCTCCTTTATCTGACTTTTAAAAAATTCCCCTTCATCATTATTCTTTTAAAGGATTTTAGTTTTAATGTACTTAGGTTTTCTTTTTGTTTAATCTCTTTAGGCTTCTAAAACTTTATAAATTTATGGATTGATGTTTTTTCATAAGTCTTCAAATATATTTTAGTCATCTTTTTTTTTAACTGCTGTGACCAAAAGACCTGACAAGAACAATTAGGGGAGGAAACATTTATTTTGGGGCTCATGGTTTCAGAGGTTTTAGTTCATACTTCATAGATGGCCGGCTACATTGCTCTGGGCCTGAGTAGGGCAGAACATCATGATGAAAGGGTGTGGCAGAGGAAAGCAGGCCAGGACATGGCCATCACGAATAGAGTGGTGCTCGCTTCAGCATGACAATTTGCTTTTCATGTGGGAAGGGCAACAACAGACTTCCAATGTTCTTCCCCAAGAATTAATTTACATAGCCCAACCGTATGTCATGGGATGATGATAGCAGCTCTGTCCTGGGACAAAACCTTACATAGTAGTGATGTTTTATTATATTGATGATGTCATGTGAACTTCTGAGCTGTTTTCCTGCCTAGAAGAGGAAGCTCAAACAGGGATGGCACATGTCCAAGGGATAAGATGGGCCATTAACTCTTCCAAATTGATAGGACATGGACTGTCTACCAAGCACTTGGTGGGTTATCTCTTGGGCACTGCCATCATAGATAAAGTCCTTATAAGGTCTGTATTTGTCTTCATCTGTTTGTCAGTATTTAAACATAGGGACAAACTGAGTGATCCACCACCTCTACCCACACCCTGCCTGCCTACAGCTACCACCCAGTTAATCCCTATCAGTGGATTAATGCACAGATTAGGTAAAGTTGTCATATCCCAATCATTTTGCCTCTAAACTTGCTTGCGTTCTCTCAACCATGAGCTTTTGAAGGACACCTCTTATCTAGACCATAACAAAACATTTCAAACATTTCTTCAATTATTGGTTTAGCTTGATTCTCTTACTCTCCTGCCCCAGATCTACAATTATATGAATGTTATACTTCAAGTTCTTGTCTTTGATACTCTTTCAGTATTTTCTATCTTCTTTCTTTTTGTAAGAGAGAGAATCAGTTTTATTTTTTTTTAATCTGGTTTTTGTTTTTCCTACACTTAATTGTGTATGTGGTGCTGGGATTTGAATCTATGTCCTAATACATGCCAGGCAAGTGCTCTACTGCTGAACCACCACTCCAGCTCCACTATCATTTTTCTTTTTCTTGAGTGTAGATATTTATAGGTCTGTCTCCTTGTTCACCAGTTTTCTCTTGATGTGCAATTTATTGTTGGAACAATGATTTTATTCTTAATATTAATTATTATAGCTCTCAGTTCTGCCAATTTATGTTAGATTATTGTTACAGTTTTTTATTTCTCAGGTGAAATTTGCCATCTTCTCTTACATATGTTTAAACATCTCACTCATAAAGTTTATATAGGATATTTGGGTCATATCTGGATCTGTTTTTGCTGCCTGGGTCTGATTTTCTTGTGGTCTTATTTCATTGTATGCCTAATATTTCTTTTTAAGTGAATGTTGATATTGCTTATTAGAATTTGTGGAGTCTCTGGATGATGTTGTCTTTCTCCAGAATGGATCACCCTATCCTCAGCTAGACAGCTAGAGTAGTGTGTATCCTGCTACCTAATCAGGAACTGAGGTGTCTGTAGATGGTTTTTGACATTTTAAGTCTATATTTCAAATTTGCCCCCATATCAGAAGGCAGCACTCAAAAACATGCATGAGGGGCTGGAGTAGTGGCTCAACTGTTATAGAACCTGCCTGGCATTTGCAAGGACATGAATTTAAACCCCAGTACCACGTACACAATGAAGTGTTGGAGCAACAAACGAAGTGCACATAAATGACTAAATAAAATTGATTCTCTCTCTCTCTCTCCTCCTCTCTTTTTAAACAAACAAACAAACAAACAAAAAATCCATGCAAGAACCTAAGGTAATTACTGGGGCCCCTTGTATGTGGGAGGTCCTGAACTCCAATTTTATTTCATCAGTAATCTGAGACCATGGAGAATTCCCCTGAAGTTTTCTGAAGCCTTTTGCTCACCTTCTTAGCTTCTTATCTCTATGCAATTTAAGAAATGGCAGATGACACAAGGGAAAAACTTACGTGACTTTGGGTTTAATTATTTTTGCTTTCCTTCGGTCAAAGGTCTTGGCAAATCTGACCATTCTAGTTGCTTTACCAGGCCCAAAGTGCAGTATTTCCCTTCTTATCTCTATGAGAAAGCTCTATTGGTTTCTTTGATTTTAGAATTTGCACTGTACCCAAAATTTTAGCCTTCACCTTTAGCCTCTCTCCTCTTGCAAAAGTCCCAAAGGGAAAGTCTGTGTGTAGAGTATTGGATTCACCTGAAACATTTCCCTTCTGTGGTCTTGGCCCCTCAATTCCTGATTGTCCCCAAAGCTCTTAAGACTGATTTTAAAAACTATTTAATATAGCTTTTCTGGTTACTTTGATGGAAGTATTGGCCTATCAAAACTATTCTATTGCTGTGAGTAGGGTATCAATACTCATCTTTGCCATCTTAATTCTTTTGAAAACAAAATTTGTTTTTAAACTACTGTCTTAGTAATCTACTTAAGTGTAGAATTTAAAAAATTACCGATCCTTAAAATGTTTTTTTCATGATTGATTTTGCCCCTTATTATAATATATGAGCTCTAATAAACACTTGGTATCTACATTTACTAAGATGGACAGATAAAGTGAAGTTGTTTGTGACAGGGAGTTTTCTTTAGACATTTGTTTGCTTGACATGTTCATGTTGAATACTGTTCTCTGTCCATAAATTGGATACGTGAGAGTACCACCTTCCACCTGTGCAAGTGCCCTGGGTGAAGCAGACTGTCCGGAACATAAGTGATAATCGACAGCTTTAGGGACAGGAAGGAGAACTATGAAAGGGTTGGTACTATTAATGACTATGTCCAGTCCACAGGCACATGGAGAAGGTATTCTCTAAGTCTGAAAGTGAAAGATAGGCTTGGCCACAAATAAAAGGTTTTATGTTTTGGAAATTGCTGTGATTTTTCTCCTTTTTGTCATCTTAAGTAAGTAGCTTAAAAATGATCCTGACTATTTGAAGCCAAAATAATAGGTAGGCTGTGATTTCAAGGTCTTTCTCTATTCAATTGCTCTGATATTATTAAAAAGAAAGGTTAAGGGGGCTGGAGCAAGGGCTCAGCAGTTCCAGTGCTTGCCTGGCATGAGCAAGGATGTGGGTTCAAACTCCAGCACCACATACACAACAAAGTGTCAGAGAAACAAAAGCCACACGAAAAACTAAGTAAAATTGATTCTTTCTCTCTCTCTCTCTTGCTGTCCCTCTCTCCTTTAAAAAAAAAAAAAAGGTTAATATGGTCTTACACAGAACTGGACAACAGTATATTCTTTCTAAGGTGAATAAAATAATTTTTATTCTTTAAAATAAAATACTTTCTTGAAGATTCACATTTCAGTTTCTTTGGTCATATCTTCCTGAAATGGATACTGTTCTGCTCTTGGTGTTTTGCTTTGAGAGCTAGCTCAGAATTCACTATCTTGAAGAAGCCATCCCTAGTTTTCACACCTAGTCTTGTTATTCCTTTACTCATATTTATTAATGGCAAGTATGCATTTTTCATCTGCATAAGCCCTCTAACTGAATGATCATATTTAACAATAAGAAACAGGGTGAGAGAGGTTGCCATTTTAGAAATACAGAGAATAAAGTTTAGAGAAGTTAAGAAATTTGTGTAGTCACACAGAGAATGATGTGTCTTTTTAAAACTCTTACATTTTGGGGCTGGAGCAGTGGTTGCTGTTATGGAACTTGCCTGGCATGCATGAGGACGCAAGTTCAAACCCCAGCACCACATACACAACAGTCTTGGAGCAACGAACGCCACGTGAAAAATAAATTAAAAATTATTTCTTTCTCTCTCTCTCTCTCTCTTGCTATTCCTCTTTCTTAAAAAAAAAAAAGAGCTTCTACATTTCCAATTTGTACTATATCTAACATTAAATCCAATTTGTTACCATTCACCTGTAATTTTTAAATATAGCTTTTATATAAGCTCTTATTATTTCCTCCTGTATTTAGTAGAAGACTATAGAGGTAAGTGATTACCTCTATATAGTTAGAGTATGAAGAATGATCTTTGTGTGAGAAAAATCATTAGAACTCAGCTCTGGTTCACATTCTGAAGAACAGAGAGATCAAGATAATTTGTCTTATAGAAAATACTAGAGATATATAATTTAAAAATGCGATCCAGGATCGGGAACATGGCGACCACCCCACCACCAGGGACCCCGAGAGGCTCCTGAGAAACACTTCATGCTGCAGGAGCGGGAGGCCGTATCCTAAGGTAGGACCGAGCTCTCAGTGTGGGGGAGCATTACCCCTCACTAATTTTTTAACACCGAAGGAAAAGAGTTTTGCATTAAAGAATCTAAACGACAAGTTTGTGGCGCCCGCTCAATCGGCTCCACAGCTGGGGGGGATACCCCGGAGGGGAGGAAACGGGGCAAGTATTCTAACCTGGTTGCAGTGGGCAACGCCTTCTGAGCCCGCTCACTCATAATCTGCAAGAGCTGACTCTATGCTGGGACTTCATGGCTCGCAATACCGAACCTACAGCTGTCCATGCACCGCAGCCGCCCGGCCCGCGCCATCTTGAGGCTTCCCTGAGGGTGGGCCTGGTCTCTCACTTGGCAAAAGCGAAACCAGACCCATCCTCTACGAGCATGAACGCGGGACCTCAATAACAGTCAGAAAACAGTCTTAAGCGCCCTGTGACCTGGCCCTCTGCCCAGGGGGCTGTGTGGAGCTGGGAATGCCCTCTCCAGCTAGTGGGTCTTACAGGCAGTGACCTCCTGCCTGCCCTCTCACACACTCGAACAGGAGGAGCCAGTGAACAGATCTTGGCATTGTAGGGCATACCCTTCCCAAGGGGACCACCTGTCTCAGCCTCTCCAAAAATTGCCCGTAACTCTCTAACAAGGCAGCGTATGACATTAGCCCCAGGAACCTTTGAACGAAAGGGGCAGCCTGGCTCTCCCTCAGCCTATGAGCTCTTTGCTTAGCCAAGTCTCCATAGGTCCTGAGCTCTTCATGTGGGATGCCCCTCATGCTTGCAGTTGGGAACCACATAAACACTGGCACAGTCTGGACCCTCCCTCACACATGCCTTCCCTTGCTGGGACTGTGTCAACCCCACAGAGCAGTGCTTGGGGCCTCTGAGGATCATAAGACATCCAGAGTGTAACATCAGTGATCCTGGGGAAGTGAGTTTCAGTCTGGCCACTCTCCTTGTAACAGTCAGAGTCCCACACATTTACACTAGGATCTACTAGACTGCCTACAGCCTCTGAGTCCCTGGTTCAAGAAGATCAGGAGTGTGGTCAGACGGAAAATAATCAGTCCAGGAATGCAGGTCAGGGGGTGCTGAACTCTATCTTCACAAGAAGTGGGAAAGGGCAGGATTTTCTACCCCTCTGCAAAAGAAAACTTTCAGGAGATTCTCTAGGAAAAACCAGGACAGTAGAGATAACCAAACTGCATCTCCCCCTACAAGCTCAACTGTGAAGAATCCCCAGCTAGATGGCAGATTTGAACACTTCCCCCCATGGTACACATGGGTTTAGGGGGCAAAAAAATCAGATCTTTCCCAACTAGTTTTTTTTTTTTTAAACTAGGGATCCTGCTGCCATATAATATTTTTAATTTGTTCAACTTTTTAACTTTTTAACATTTTTATTTTTGTTTTTTTTAATCCCTTTTTGCTTTATGGTTATTACTGAATTTGGTGTCAATGGATGTACATATTTTTTGTGTGTATGTAATGGTGATTGGCTCCTACTGTCTCTGTGTGTTATTGAACCCGACTGCTGTCTCTACAGCATTGGGATCCTACCAGGAAAACACTTCATGATAGCAAAATAGCCCTCAGTCTCCTATGGGTGAAGAGAACCATGCCCCATACTAACCTCTTCTTCCCCTGTACTCTGGCAATTACTAAATATAAGCTGTTTTTTCTCTTCCTCACCCAAAGTCTTTACCCCAACCGCACCTCATTTATATGTTTTCCTTACTCCTAATCAATAACCTACTCCCCCCTAATCCCTTGTTCCTCTTTATTCTAAGTCAGGTGTTCTAATCTACCTCCCTAATTCACCTCCTTGACTTCCTAGTCATTTCTTCTCTCCACTTACAGAGGCCCAGCTAACTGAAGAAAGAAACATTCTTCAAAATGGGTACTTGCTTGCTATCATAATATATTGTGAGAGCTCTCTCTAAGAAAACTGCTCCGATAGGTGCTAATCATCATCTTAACTGTTTTAGTTGAAACTGTCTATTATATGCATGCATAGGCTCTCAAGTTCTTACTGATTAGACTGGCAACTATAGGTCTGAGCTGCCCAATTAGCACCCCTTCCCAACGAAGCAAAACCATAAGAAGCTCCAATTACCCTTACACGAGTAATATGGTCGAACTTCAAGACATACCCCCTGTTTCTGAAAATGAAAAAAAGGGGAAATAACTCCCCTCCTCCACCTCACAGCTCTCCACCCAAGGATCCCATGGTTGGGGCCCTAGATGAAAACCAAAGATATTGTATCAACATTATGTTTAGTAACTCAATCAAAGAGTTGAAAGAAGAATTAAGGAAAGAGATCAGAGAATAATTTCAAGAGATGAGAGACAACTTTTATAAGGAAATAAAGGAGTAATTCCATGAGATGAAAGATCAGCTCTACAAAGAATTAGACATCCTGAAAAGAGATGTAGCAGAGCTATCAGAATTGAAAAACATGGTCAACCAAATCAAATCTTCCCTGGAAGAGACTAACACCAGAGTAAACTCCACTGAAAATAGAACTTCAGTTCTTGAAGAACGTACATCAGATAATGAAGACAGGCTAAGCAATGTGGAGTTCAAAGAGGATGGACAAGAGAAGAAACTTACAACGGATGAATAGAACTTCCAAATAATATTTGACGAGATGAGGAGAAATAACCTGAGAGTCATTGGCCTGGATGAAAACTCCGAACAGCAAACAAGAGGCATTAAGAATCTTTTAAGCGAAATCATAAACTAGAATGTCCCTCACTTTACAATTGACCCAGAATATCACATCCAAGATGCTTATAGAACACCAAACTGGCCTCATAAAATGAGAAATTCACCAAGACATATGATATACAAAATGAATAACAGAGAAATTGAAGAGAGAATTATAAAAGCAGCTAGAGAAAAGCCCCAGATCACATTCAGAGGCAAACCAATTAGGTCACTATGGATTTTTCAGATCAAATAATAAAGGCCAGAAGAGTGTGGAACAATATCTTTCAAGCATTGAAAAATAGCAGCCTCCAGCCAAAAATAATATACACTGCAAAACTCACCTTTAAATGTGACGGGGAAATTAAATACTTCAATGATAAACTCAAGCTAGCAAGATACATGAACACAAATCTTACACTACAGAATATTCTCAAGCTTGTTCTCCATTCAGAAGAAAATGCTAATAATACCCTAAATCCTTAAACAAGGGTGAGTCAATAACCATATTACAACCAAACGACTTCTAAGATAACTCAAAACTCTGTAATAGTCACAAAGTCTGAGACTCAGTCTCCCATATCTATTCTAACTCTGAATGTGAATGGTCTCAATGCTCTAATTAAAAGACACAGACTGGCTCACTGGATCAAAAAACAAAATCCAACAATATGTTGTCTATAGGAGACACACTTAACACTCAAAAATAGACACAGACTGAAAGTGAAAGGTTGGCAAAATGTCAACCAGGCCTGCAGCCCAAAAAAGCAAGCTTGTGTGGCAATCCTAATTTTTGATAAAATTAATTTCCAGCTAAAAGTAGTCAGTAAGGACAAAGAGGGACATTTTATCATACTAAAAGGGACAGTTCATCAAGAAGATATAAGGATAATTAACATTTATGCCCCCAATTACAACCCCCCAAATATATGGGAAAAAGTACTTAAGGACATTAATCCCCTCATTGATCTCAACACAATAATACTGGGGGACTTCAAT
>PVKS010019728.1:0-21060 GCA_004027875.1 Aplodontia rufa
GTGGCTCAGAGGTTATGGCGCTTGCCAGGTATGCTAGAGTATGCAGGTTCAAACTCCAGCACCATGTACACAACAAAGTCTCAGAGCAGAGAAAGCCACATGAAGAACTAAATAAAATTGATTCTCTTTCTCTCTCATTGTCCCTCTATATTAAAAAAAAATGGGGTCAATAGGATACTTTAAAGACAGGGATAAGAAAACTTTTCTATGTGTCTTAGGGAAAAAAAATCTTAGAAACAAAAATCTCTGCCAGGGGGGCTGGAGCGGTGGCTCAGCGGTTTCGGCGCTTGCCTGGCAAGCACGAGGACCTGGGTTCAAACCCCAGCACCACATACACAACTAAGTGTTGGAGCAACGAAGGCCATGTGAAAAACTAAACAAAGTTGTTTCTCTCTTTCTCTGTCTCTCTCACTGTCCCTCTCTCTTTAAAAAAAAAAAAAAAAAAAAAAAAATCTCTGCCAGGCATAGTGGTGCACTCCTGGAATCCCAGAGTCTCAGGAGGCTGAGGCAGGAGGAGGCTAGCCTCAGCAACTTAGCAGACCTTGTCTCAAAATAAAAAAATAAATAAATAAAAGAATTGGGGCTGTAGCTCAGTGGTAAAGCACCCATAAGTTCAATCCCCAGTACTACCCTACCCCCCTCCATAAAACCCCAGAAACAAGAGGAAAGAATTACTGGAGTGATATCCTTAAGTAGGTGAGAAGAAATGGAATTCAAGACTCAAGCGGAGGGTTCAGCTTTTGCAAAGACTATGGAGCTGACTCACTGTAACAGAAGTCTAGGTGTATGCCACGGACACAAGAAGGTGACAAGCAATGGTAGCAGCTGATGGAAGTTTTCTAATGCTTCTATTAGCAACACAGGTAGCAAGTCCATCAGCTGCGAGTGACGGTAGAACAGATGTTAGAGGAGGTAGAACAGATGTTAGAGGAAGAGGAGGGGGGGAAAAAAAACCTCTCCTAGCAGACTCAGAACAGACCAGGGAAATATGGTGTGACTTTCAAGCAACAGTAAGGTCCTGCTGAGGTTGGTGATTATGCATACAAAGTCTGCTCAGCTTAGCCAATGTGAGTTGAACCAGTAGGCCTCTTGAGCTGAAGCTGTTACAAATTTGGTTCATGTAACAAATTGCTCTTGGTTTGATTCCAAGTTCACCAAATAAGTTTCTGACTATGATTGGATTTCTTATTTTAGTCTCGTTTTAAGAAAAGTCTTCTTTTTCCCCTCACTTAAGTCTCCTTTTAAGTTTTCCAGGGGACTTGAAATATTCTGGTCTCTATGAAGAAAACCGCCCATCACAAATCGATATGCTTGCATTCTAGGTTTAGATCTAAAATACATTTAAAGTGTGGGTGAAGGGCTGGGAGTGTAGCTCAGTTACAGCGCTTGCCTAACCCCACAAGATGCCCTGGGTTCCATCCCCAGGACCGGAAAACAGCAACAATCAAATGTGGACGAGTGGCTGGCGCAGGCGCACACCCACCTCGGTTCTAAAACAGCTGCCACATCTCCAGAGACGTCGCTTCCAACAATTCCTAACCGTGGCTCAGGGGTTAAGACACTTGCCTGGCATGCACGAGGACCTGGGTTCGAACCCCTGCACCACATACACAACTAAGTATCATAGCAACAAAAAGCAGATGAAAAACCAACAACTCCTAACCATTGGTCCCCCTGATGGAGTGCAGGGCTCTGAGGCAGGGGAGCTGGGTTCGCATCTAGCTTCCCTTTTCTGTCCAGAAACAGAGGGAGCTGACAGGCTCCCCACGGTTCCTTCGGCAGCCAAAATTCCAATGGAGGAACCCAGCTTACGGGGTTCGTATTTGTGCAGGCCACCAACAGGGTGACGCGGCAGTGATGGATCGGGAGAAGAGTTTAAGTGCGGACTGGAAAAGGAGGCGCCAGGAACCAAACGCTACACTTGAAGCCTCCGCGTCGCCTGCTCTGGTTTCGATAGTTTCCATACCTGCTTCCACCTGCGCACTCTGCGCGTCGATTTTAAACCGTGCTCCAGATTCTTCTTTTTAATTCGAGACCCCGGCACCTCACGCGCCCACCCGCTCTGGCCCTCGCCGCCCCGCGAACCCGGCTGCAGGGCGAGGGACTCACGTCTCTCCACCAGGGCGTCCTCGCAGTCCAGGCCGAAGATCTGCAGCTCCTCCGCCAGCTGCTGCGTGGACGCGGACATGACGACCCAGGAGGGGCCGGGGGGCCTGGGCCACCCCGCCGGCACCTGAGCCCAAGTCGCCTGCGGGCGCGCTGGGGACCGAGGCCAGACGGGACCAAGTCACAGGAAGGCTTTTATTTTTTTGAAAATGTGGGGGTAGCTCCTCAAAGGGAAGGCGCGGGAACCTCGGGAGGTCGCTCCCGGGACGGAGACGTCCTACTTGGGGTAAAGCTACCGCTGAGCCGCTCAGCCCGGCAAGCAGAACTCCACAGCCGGGAAAAACCCGCCAAATGCTTTGCGCAGCGTGCGCTTGCGCGGAGCACCCTCCCGGACACCGGCCAGCCCACTGCGGCTGCGCAGTTCTCATCCGTGCGTCTGACGTAAGGTGGGCGTGGCCCACGCGGGGCGTGGTTTCCCAGTGAGGCCGGTTCCATAAAGCTCCAGGGTGCAGTTTATTCCCTGCGCTGGGTGCGCAGGCGCGGTCTACCCGTCCCCGGGACCCGCGGCGCCAGCGTCGGACTGGAAGGACGGGGCGGAGGTGTGGTCCCTTCAGGAGCGCTGGCTCCCTCGAGCAGGCTTGCCACCGTCGTGGCAGCGCAGGGATGGGATGGGTGTCCCTTCCGAAGGGAACTTTTTTTTTTTTTATTTTTAGAGAGAGGGACAGTAAGAGAGAAAATCAATTTTTTAATTTAGTTTTTCCTCGTTGCTCCAAGACTTCATTGTGTGCGTGGGGCTGGGATTCGAACCCGCGTACTCGCGCAAGCCAGGCAAGCGCCGTAACCATGAACCACTGCTCCAGCCCTTAGTTGGCAGCTTTTGGATCTCCAGGCAGAGGTTCCCGGGGCTGAGAGGACAAGAGGGTGCCCCCCTGAAGTGCGTCCCAATTGCTTGAGCCAGAGTTTTCCTTGGCTCGGCTCGGATTGGGGACTCTGCATGGAATGGGTGCTGGAGGACTGGTTGGACCAACTGTCTATTGCTATAAAGAGCCTTAAAGTGCTGGGTGCGGTGGCACAAGCCTGTAATCCCAGGAGACTGGGGCAGGAGGATCACAAGTGTGAGGCCAGCCTGAGCAATTTAGTGGCCCTGAGCAACTTCTTGCCAAAAGGAGGGACCCTTTTTTATTTTTCCCTTTGTAACCCTGGGTATTGAACCCAGGAGCGCTGTAACACTGGGCTACATCCCCACTCTACTTCTTGTCCCCCCCCCCCCCCATGTTGGGATAGGATCTCTAAATTGCCAAGGCTGGCTTCAGCTTGTGCTGCTTCCGCCTCATCCTCCTGAGTCACTGGGATTACAGGTGTGAGTCACCTGGCTAAAAAAATTGTCCCTCCCTCTTGACAGAATAGCCTGCCTTAAGGAAACTACCCCAAATGCAGAGGAAGTTTTATGTACAAACATGTTCACTTTAGCCTCATTGACCATATTTAAAAAAAAAAAAACCAACAGGAAGTTGTGTGAACATCCAGTGTTAGGGGGTTTGCTGATTAAAGAATATATGGAGTTTTACTAGAGTCGGGATTCTTAAGAATCTTCACTAAGGAGGCCTCTAGGGGGTCCTGGGAAAGAGATGAGGGAAGGTGGGAGCTGTCCCCTGGGTGCAGGAGATAAGGAGTACATTGGCAGTCCTGCCACACAGTTATTACAAACTTAGTGGCTGAAGACAACATGCTTTTTAGCTTCCAGATCTCTCTGTGGGTCAGAAGTCTGGGCACAGCATAGTTGAGTCTGCTGCGTTGGAGTCAACTGCATTTCTTCTTAGAAAGTTCTCCCACCAGCCAGAGAAACTGCTTTTAGAGGGCCCATGTTATTAGGTCAGGTTCACCCAACTAATGTCCCTTTGTTTAGGTCAACTGATTGGGGACTTTATTTCATCTGAAAAATCCCATCACATCTAGCAGTACCTAGATTAGTGTGAGGTGGGGCAACACTTACACAATAAGAAAAATAAAAAGCAACAGGAGGTTGTTGAGACTGACTGCATCCACTGTGAAATATGTGATGGTCTCAGCACTGGGCTTGGTTTCATTTTGTGATGATTGCATCAGGGAGTTAAAAATAATCTTGGGGCTGGAGCGGTGGCTCAGTGGTTTCGGTGCTTGCCTGGCAGGCACGAGGACCCGGGTTCAAACCCCAGCACCACATACGCAGCTGAGTGTTGGAGCAACTAAGGCCATGTGAAAAACTAAATAAACTTGTTTCTCTCTTTCTCTGTCTCTCTCACTATCCTCTCTCTTTAAAAAAAAAAAAAAAATCTGCCGTGGGGGCTGGAGCAGTGGCTCGGCAGTTACGGCGCTTGCCTGCCATGCCCAAGAACCCCAGCACCACGAACACAACAAAGTTTCAGCACAACGAAGGTCACGTGAAAAACTTTCTCTCTCTCTCTTTAAAAAAAAATGATTTTTATATTTTTAATTTTGTATTACTTTTATATTGGTGCAACAATCTTATGTAGTAAGGGGATTCATTGTTACACATTAATACATTCTCCCAATGACATTGTAACATGAACCCAATTCTTGCTCAGGACCCCCCACCAGCTAAACTCCCTGTTTACATTTTTAAATGGTTGGGGGAAAAAAAGAAAAAAATATTTTCTGATGTGTGAGAACAGTATGAAATCCAAATTTCATTATCTATAAAGTTTCCTTAGAACACAACCATACATTTGCTTATGTGTAGTGTATGGTTGCTTTTTTGCTACACTGACAGACTTGAGTAGTTTCTATGATGACATTCTATTCTAGCCCTGAAGTTCCAAATATTTAGTAACTGGCCCTGTACAGAAGATAATTCCAGACCCCAGTTATAGACAGCCGCTGTCTATCAAGTGTGTAGCAAACTTGCTCCACCAACCTGTCTTCATTTAGCCTGTGGCTCTTCTACAATTTTTACGCCTATCTTTTCCTTTATGGTCTTTAGATTTCTTGCTTTGCTTAATAATAAGGTCCCCAACTTAAGTTTATCCAATTTTTTTTTTATTAATTTAATTACATTTTATTTTTAGATTTTTTTGTTTTTGGTACTGAGGATTGAACCCAGGGCTGCTCAACTACTGAGCCACATCCCCAGCCCTATTTCTACATTTTTATTTTGAGACAAGGTCTCGCTGAGTTCTTAGGGCCTCACTAAGTTGCCAAGGCTGGCTTTGAACTCAGCAATCCTCCTGCCTCAGCCTCCTGAGTCACGGGGTGCCGGTGTGTGCCACTGCACCTTGCTTATCTTTTAATTTCTGTTCCACCTGGAACTAATTTATGATATGTAGAAGGATTTAGCTTTGTTTTCTTCCAAACAACCAGTATGTCAGTTACATTTGGTAAATAAAACATTCTTCTCCAACCAACTTGAACTGTAACATTTATCAGGTCCTTCTAAGTCCTTGGATCTATTTCTAGATTTCTGTTTTATTCCACTCATTTATTTGTTATTTTTTCTGTGTCAACATAATGGTTTTTTAAAATTTTTTTTTAAGGAGAGGGGCAATGAGAGAAAGAGGAAGAATCAATTTTATTTGGTTTTTCATGTGGCTTTCATTGCTCTGACACTTCTGTTGTGTACGTGGTGCTGGGGTTCAAACCCGTGTCTTCAAGCATGTCGGGCAAGCACCGTAACTGCTAAGCCTCCACTCCAGCCCCTCAACATAATCTTTTTTTTTTTTCCTGGAGGAATGGATTTAATGACATAGGAATTCAGAGGAAAATAATCATAATGATACATTAAGTAGCAAAAATAGATTAAAGGGTGAATAACCTTTGGTGTTATTTTTTAAGTTTTTTAAGAGAGGGGGAGAGACAAAGAGATAGAGAATCAATTTTATTTATTTTTCCATCTGGCCTTTGTTTCTCTGACACTTAGTTGCATATGTGGTGCTGGGGTTTGAACCTGGGTCTTCAGGCATGCCAGGCAAGCACTCCAACTGTTGAGCCACCACTCCAGCCCACTTTGGTGTTATTTTTAATTACTGAAAGTTCTTGCCAAAATGCACAGGATATGCTGTTTAAGTGAGAGAAAGCAATATAAAATTCCATATATGAAAATTGCAATTATTTTCTTCAAAGTAAGCATATATTTCTGATGTTTCCAAGTAAAAAAAAAAGTTCTGTAACTATAAGCTCCCTAGTGTTTATAATGGTTACTTCTGAGAGTACAGGTCATTTTTAGTTTATTATTTGTAATTTTTGTTGTTTCCCAGATTTTTCCATTCAGATCCTGTCCTACTTGTATGATTGTTGAGAAAGATACAAGTTTAACTCAAGCTTTACTTGAGTTCACATTAGATAGACATCTCTTATGCATCCTGCCTGCTTCAACATAATCTTTTGATGATAGTTGCTTATCAAGTAGATTTTGGATCAGTAACATGTAGCCAATTCCTAAAACAGCAGTAGCTTAGACAAAACAGAAATTTATTTCTCTATAGGATAAAATAATTCTAAATAGGGTAGCTAAGGCTAATATAGTGGTTTCGTGTTCACCAGGGTCCTTTCATCTTCTGTGCACGTTTCTTGATTTAGCCTCCGTCATTAAGTTCTCCTCATGGTCCAACATGGCTTCTGGAATTCCAGCCATCGCATCGACATTCCATTCTAGAGAGCAGAAAAAAGGAGAAAGAAAAGGGGAGCGGAGTGGAAGGATTTTTCCAAACTTTTAAGTCCTCCCCCTGCCTTTATTTAAAAGAGAGAGGCACAGGGGCTGGAGCGGTGGCTCAGCGGTTTCGGCGCTTGCCTGGCAAGCACGAGGACCCGAGTTCAAACGCCAGCACCATGTACACAACTGAGTGTTGGAGCAACTAAGGCCATGTGAAAATTTAAATAAAATTGTTTCTCTCTTTCTCTGTCTCACTCACTGTCCCTCTCTCTTTAAAAAAAAAAAAAAAAAAAGAGAGAGAGGCACAGTGTGAGAGAGAAACAATTTTTATTTAGTTTTTCATGTGGCTCTTGTTGCTCTGAGACTTAGTTGTGTAAGTGGTGCTGGGGTTTAAACTCGCGTACTCACGCATGTCAGACTAGCACCTAACCACGGAGCCACCGCTCCAGTCATTTAATCCCTTTTTAAATAAGTCTTTATCTTTTTTAAGAGAGAGGGACAGTGAGAGAGACAGAGAAAGAGAGAAACAACTTTATTGAGTTTTTCACATGGCCTTAGTTGCTCCAACACTCAGTTGTGTACGTGGTGCTGGGGTTTGAATCCGGGTCCTCGTGCTTGCCAGGCAAGCGCCGAAACCGCTGAGCCACCGCTCCAGCCCTTTAATTGTTGTTGTTGTTTTTAATGTGGCTTTTGTTGCTCAGACAGTTCATTGCGTACGTGGTGCTGGGGTTTGAACTTGCATCCTTGCGCATGCCAGGCAAGCGCTGTAACTGGGAGACTGGAAATGTAAGTTTATCAGTTACAAAGTAATGTAGCCTTATTAATATACAAACAGCATGTGGGGAAGGAAATCAAGTATTTAGCAAAAGTAGCTTCATAGGAACTTTTAAGAACTATTGCAGCCAGGCACAGTGGCACACGTTTGTAATCCCAGCTACTCAGGAGGCTGAGGCAGGAGGATAGGAAGTTCAAGACCAGCCTTGGCAACTTAAGGAGATCTCATCTCAAGAAAAGGAGGGGTTCTGGGGGAATAGAGGCCCTGGGTTCAATTCCCAGTCATGAAAAATAATAATAATTTTATACAGTGCATCCTACTGTATAAAAGTATCATTTTTAAAATGAGTTGTAGGGGCTGGAGCGTGGCTCAGTGGTTACGGTGCTTGCCTGGCGTGCGCAAGTGCATGCGTTCAAACCCCAGCACCATGTACACAACGAAGTGTCAGAGGAATGAAAGTCACATGAAAAACTAAATAAAAATTGCTTCTCTCTCTCTCTCTTTCTTTCTCTCTCACTGTCCCCTCTTTCTTTAAAAAAAATAAAATAAAATGAGTTGTAAATATATTTTTATTTTTTATGATTTTTTAAAAGTATCATTGTTTTAAAGAGACAGGGACAGTGAGAAAGAGAGAAAGAAACAATTTTTATTTAGTTTTTTGTGTGGTCCTCGTTGCTCCGAGGCTTTGTTGGGTATGTAGTGCTGGGGTTTGAACCTGTGTACTCGAGCATGCTGGGCAAGCACCGTTAACTGCCGAGCCACCGCTCCAGCCCCTAAAAGTATCATTTTTATGTACTTGGGAAGAATGGATTTTTTTTATATTAAGCATTGCAAACAGGATCCTGTATCTCTTCAGTTTTTCAGATATTGTGGTTTTGTCCGATGACGCAACATTTTAGTTTTTTCCATACAGATCCCATTTTTGTTCAATTTGTTGATTTAACACTTTTATTGCTTTCATGAATGGATCATTTCCATACTGTTTTCTCTTTGGTCATTGCCAGTTCAAAGAAAAGCCATTCCTTCCCGACATATTTCTGACAAACAGCCACTTTTTTTTTTTTTTTAAGAGAAGGACAGTGAGAGAGAGAGAATCAAGTTTTATTGAATTTTTCACGTGGCTTTCATTGCTCTGACACTTAGTTGTGCACATGGGTACTGGTGTTTGAACCCGTGTATTTGCACATGCCGGTCAAGCACCACCGCTCCAGCCCCCTACAACCAGCCACTTCTACCAAATCCTTTTATTAATGTTTTTAGAGAATCTCAGATTTTCTAGATTCTAATAATGTTTACAGATTTTTTCCCCTTATATTCAAATACTGGTGCTTGTCAATTTATTTTCCTGCATTAGCGCGTTGAACCAAACTGTGACATTATTGTTGAATCACAGTGGACATCTGTGTCACCCATCCTCTTTCTGAGAGCAGTGGCTTCTGCCTGGCCTCCTTTGGTTTGATGATTGCTGCTGGTTTGTGTCAAGAATGCATAATGAGGGCTGGAGTGGTGGCTCGGCAGTCACGGTGCTTGCCCAGCATGCACAAGTACACGGGTTCAAACCCCAGCACCCACGTACACAACTAAGAGTCAGAGCAATGAAAGCCTTGTGATAAACTCAATAAAAACTGATTCCCTCTCTCTCTCACTGTCCTTCTCTCTTAAAAAAAAAAATGCGTGGTGAGCGCTGGAGCGGTGGCTCAGCGGTTAAGGTGCTTCCTAGGATGCACAAAGACGCGGGTTTGAACCCCAGCACCACGTGCGCAATGTAGTGTGGGACCAGCACAAGACACATGAAAAACTAAATAAAATTGATTTTCTCTCTCACTCTTAAAAGAAAAAAGTTCATAGTGAGCTGGGTGTAGTGGCACATACCTGTAATCCTAGTGACTCAGGATACTGAGGCGGGAGGATCACAAGTTCAAGGACAGCCTCAGCAACTTAGCAAGGCCCTAAACAACCTAGCCAAACTCTGTCTCAAAATAAAAAAAAAAGGGGCAGGGGATGTGGCTCCGTGGTTGAGTGCCCCTGAGGTCAATCCCTGGTAAAGTAAAAGAAAGCACACATGTTGTTGTTGCTTTGAGACAGGCTCTCACAATGTTGCCCAGGCTGCCCTCAAACTCCCGGGCTCAAGCAATCCAACGGCCTTAGCCTCCAGGAACAACAGGTTTGCACCATTGCACCTAGATCTGTGTGTGTGTGTGTGTGTGTGTGTGTGTGTGTGTGTTCGTGTACCAGGGATTTAAAAGGGTCAAACCCCCAGCACCACATCCACAACTAAGTGTTGGAGAAACAAAGGCCAGATGAAAAAGAAAAATTGATTCTCTCTTCTTCTCTGTCTTCCTCTCTCCCTCTCTCTCTCTTAAAAAAAAAAGTGTCGCTATTTTGTAAGCAGTGTGGTACTATAGAAACGCTCTTTATTCTTCAATGTGAGATCTATGCAATGGACATAATTCCTGCTAAGCTGCGCATAGACCTTTTAGCATCTTGAAGGGGCTGGGAAAGAGGTTTTGTCCTCTACTCCTTAAGGAGAGGTTGGGTCAGGGACTCAGACGCCCGCCAGAGATGTCTCCTTCAGAGGCAGGGCTCTTCTCCATGAACCCAAGCTGCCACCAGGCTGCTGCTCTGCAGGTGGGAGGGACAGCGCCTGGTCAAAGTGTCTGGCTGAGCAAGGGCCACACCCAGCTCCCCGGGAAGCCTTCCAGAGGAGTCTGCGTTGGAGGGAGTGACGCCACACAGGGTGCCCCTGCCCGGGACAGCCCTTCGACCTTTGTACTGAGAGCAGCGAACTGTGAGTTATTGATATTGCTACCTCTAATTCCCTCATGGGTTATGGAACCTCAGGACAGGATGTGACAGATCCAGGGAGTTTGAGAAATGGCATTCAGTCTATCCCAGGGCTCCACCCCAGACTCAAGTTTTAATTGCAATCCGCACTCCCCAGTTCATAGGAATAGGAGATTTGCATAGTGGTTTCCAGTGTACAACGCTTTTACTGTATACCATCATCTGATATTTTGCATATTCATATGAAAAAGTCATTGTTAATCCTACTTTGCTGATGGACATTCCATGAGCTCATAGAGGTTAAGTCATTTCCTGGAGGTCACAGAGCTGGCAGGTTATTTGACGTTGGATCTGAGTGGGCTTAACAGAAATAACTACAGGGAACTTGCTAAGAACAAATCTCAGTGAGATGGACAAGCAGATCCTGTTTCTGATTTCCTGGACTTTGATTGCAAATAGGGACTTCATGGACCTCACATTTGTGACATTAATGCCACCGTACACTGATGTTGGCACATGGGGTGGGGAGGCCAGGTGTGTTCTGTGGCCCAGCAGGAGCAGGCATTCTGTAGTGGAAATGAGGCGGAACTTGGGGTGGGAGTTTATATGCTTGGAATCGGCAAAAGGTTCAAACACATATATTAAATATTAGCATAGAACATTTTATAGGATAGAAGACACATATAATTAACAATACACACAGTGTACGGTAGCATGTAATCACACATACCGAGGATGCCAAGAGGAGTTTTACACTTCATTGTGTATGTGGTGCTGGGGTTCGAACTCGCGTCCTTGTGCACGCCAGGCAAGCGCCTTTACCGTTGAGCCACCGCTCCAGCCCCTTTGGGGTACAAGATAAGCAATAGTTTATCCTAACTCAGGCAAGGGGACTCATTCTGACTATTTTACCCTCTCATTATACCTATTCTTACTGGGATTAAAAAGGTAATGTAAACTGGGGGGGGCGTGCTGAGGCAGGACACTCACAAGTCGGAGACCAACCGATGCAATTCAGCAAGATCCTGCCTCAAAATAAAATAACAAAGGGGCTGGGGGAGAGAACCCAGGGGGTTCAATTCCCGCTACAAAAAAAAAAATCTTAATTGTTTTTAGGTATACACAGCTCCTAGGTTGGCTAAGGCAGAGAGTTGTGAGTTCCAGGCCAGACCCTGTCTCTTACCTGTTTTTGACCCTGCGGTCCCCTAGAGGCTCTGCTCTGCGCTGCAGGCATATTGCCACCAGGTGGCAGCAGTGAGACAGCCTCAGGGTCTGGACTGCGTTTCCCTAGGATGAATCTTAATTCTGCCCTCCCCACCTCTATTTCTCACTGTATTGTTATTGGAATTAAGGCTTTCTGGACAGTGGGAGGTGAGATTTAAAAAACAAAACAAACGAACTAACAAAAAACACAGGCATGATCCTTGAACCAATTAACAACAGTTTATTGGGAGGCACTGGGTTAGACCTGTGGTGGACAGGCTGGGAGAGGGGAGGAGCTCAGGGGGAGCGAAGCAGCCCCTGAGAGCTCAGGAGCACTCCGCGAGCTGGGTGCCTCATCTGAGTGATCTTCACTCCCCGCAGCAAACCTTTGCACCCACTCCCGCTGCAGAGTCTATGGCGATCAATTAGAAGTTAGAATAATGTGGGTGCACACCCTGCTGGGGTTCCTCTTGCTTTCAGGATGCATAGACGCCAAGCCAGTGAACGCCACCTGGAAGGCAGCCCCTCTCCCTTCTACCCTGGCCAGAGCTGCGGCTCTCCTTCCTTACCGTGCCCTGGCAGGAGCGGTCCAGCTGCCCGGAGCCCCTCCACCTCCTCCTCCTTCATCTCAGCTGCACTTTCCCCAGGGCTGCCCTCCCTGACCTCCAGGAGCTCTCCTTCACTGCCCTTATCCCAGCTTTTACTCCACATTCCTTCCTCTTTTTCCTGGGCTGCTACCTTTCCAGCTGCGCACACTTCTATTCTTTGACCCTGGCAGGTTCTCAACAGATGTGCCTGGACTGAGGGAAGGAAGGAGGATACTGAGGGTCAGAGGGACTTGCTGAGAGTCCCGCGGCCGCAGAGCTCCCACCTGCACTGGGCACAGGTTTGCACCCTGGGTGCTCCGCCGCCATCTCGGGCAGGTCATGTGAACCCAGCCCTGCAGTACCCTAGTCTGAATGGGTACAAAACCATGAGGAAGGACTGTTGGAAGACCCCAGGGTGACCATGAAGATGAAATGCAGAGGCAAACAGGAGGGCACTGGAGAGGTGAGTGGAGAATTCCAGGCCAGCCAAGGGATGCCATCCGCCTGGGCAGCTGCCAACCCCGGAAATGCTACAGCTGAGCTGTACTGTCAGATGGACGGCTCAGAAGATGGCAAGAGGACACAACCATCTCACAGTGACTTCACACTGATTGCATGCTTGGTAATATGTTTTCAGAGAGAGAGTCAATTTTATTTAAATTTTCTGACATTTAATTGTATACGTGGTGCTGGGGTTTGAACCCAGGTGCTTGTGCATGTCGGGCAAGCGCTCTACCTCTGAGCCACTGTTCCAGCCTTTTGTAACATTTTTAATACATTGGGTTTGATAAAATAGGTTATATTAGGGGCTGGAGCCTTGGCTCCGTGGTTGCGGCGCTTGCCCGGCATGCGCGAGTACCCGGGTTCAAACCCCAGCACCACACACACAACTGAGTGTTGGAGAAACAGAAACCAGATGAATAAATAAAATTGATTCTGTCTAGAAAAAAAGATTATATTACATAATGTATTGAAATAGTTGAAATGGGCCATTCTGGCATATTGACCATTTAAGTTAAAAACACATGAAAAAGAGCAGATACAAGATCATTCTGACCTTGTCATTTCTTCTTTTCTTCCTCTTGATTTTTTTTTTAAAGAGAGAAGGACAGCGTGAGAGAGGAAGAGACAGAGAGAATCGATTTTTATTGAGTTTTTCATGTGGCTTTCGTTGCTCTGACACTTCGATGTGTACGTGGGTGCTGGGGTTTGAACCCGCGAACTCGTGCATGCCGGGCAAGCACTGTAACCAGAGCCACCACTCCAGCCCCCAAACTCTGCCTCTTTTGCAAAGCTTGTTTGGTGATTGGCAGGCCGGGGCAAGGGGCTTATCCAGAGTCAGGAAGACAGACTCAGACACACCTCCTGCTGACTCTAGAGGCCACACCACCTACCCCTCTGCTGGAGAGTTGCCTAAACAGCTTTCTCTAATCTAAGTTTTCTTTTTTACAATTTCTTTTTACGTAACCTGAAACTTTCTGAGATTCTCAAGTTTACAAATCTCTTCTTAGGAGGAGACTGTGTGTCTCTGGGTGTGTGCATGTCTGTGTGTGTGCATGCATGTGCGCGCGTCTGGTGTGTGTGTGTGTGTGTGCGTGCGCGTGTGTGTGTCTGTGCGTGTGTGTGCGTGTGCGTGTGTGTGTGTGTGTTGCTGGGGAGCAAACCAGGGCCTCCCACGTGCTATATGTGTTCTGCCACTGAGTGGCCTCTGCAGCGCTTTTTATTTCATCTTGAGAGTTTCTCTCCAAATCGCCCAGGTTGGCCTCCAACTTTTGATCCTCCTGCCTCCAACTCCCAGGTAGATGGCGTTACAGGGGCGCTTCCATGCTCAGGTGACCACTGGATGTTTTAAGAATTATCAGCCAATTGCAAAGGAAGACATTAGCCCGGAACCACTGCTTCCAGCCCCTGGTAGAGAGGCATCGTGCTCAGTGAGCACTCAGAACCTCCAGGAGCAGGTGCACAGGCTGTTCACTGGGCAAGGGCGCCCAGAAGGGGAGGGGGTTGGGTGTCGCTGGGAAGCTGTGGGTCTCCAGGATGGCACCCTTTACCTTGCACCAAGGCGCCCTTCACTCATCAAGCTGGGCACCAGAGGTGGGGCCGAGGAGCTGTATTTTCCAAGTCCCATGGGGTGGTAGATTCGGCCCCAGATTACGGTCAGCCCACATGCATATCTCAGTTGCATTAACCTCTCTCTGTCCTAGAAATTTAGGAAGAGTAGGGGACCTCTTTACAGGGGGAACGTGGTGTGCACAGGAGAAGGATGGAGACGGCACCAATTCTCTTTCCCTCACGTCCCCAACCCTGCTCTGGAGGGGATGCCTTACCACAAGGCTCTCCTTTTTAGCGCTGGGCCTGAACGGCACCAACCCCAGCGTTTGGTTGTCGGAGTCCAGTGTGACCATGCAAGTCCATAAACGCGCAGGTAGCCTGGGTGACCCCTGCTTCCTTCCCTCCTCTCCTCTCTGCACCTCTATTCCTCATCTCTTTGGTCTCTTGTCCATAGATTAATGCTTTCCAGGGAAAGGCCTGGACCTGAGCAGTCAGGATACAACACATATCTGAGAGATCGAGTGCAAAATGAAGTTGTCGGTCCCCTTATTCAAGAATGATAAGTAGAGGAGGGCACAGTGGTGCACACCTGTATTCCCCAGCCACTTGGGAGGCTGAGGCAGGAGGATCTCAAGTTTGAGGCCAGCTTCAGCAACCTAGTGAGGCCCCAAGGAACTTAGTGAGACCCTGCCTCAAAATAAAAACTAAAAAGGGCTGGGGATGTGACTCCATGGTTAAGTGCCCCTGGGTTCAATCCCCAGTACAAAAACAAAAACAAAACAAAACAAAAAAGAAAGCGATGAGGTTCAAGATGGCGGTAACAGAGCCCTCTGAGCTCGGGCATGGACTGCGCAGGCCGCTTGCCAGGGAGGTAAGTGGTGTTCGCGGTTCCAGCCAATGCCGGGGTCCCTTTGCTAGAAGCCAGCAGCGAGCCAGCACCTCTCAGATGGGCTCTCTTCTGAGAGCCTGGGCTTCTCGCCTGCTCCATTTCTGCTCCCTGGGTCCGAATTGGAATCCTCTTTGCATCCCGGAGACCTGAGGCCTGGGAAAGGGAAGGGCCATGCTGGTGTCAAGCAGTTCCTGGAGAGGGGGCCTCCACTCAAGGTGGGTGGGGTTCTTGACCTTCTTTTCAGAAAGCAGAGGCGTTCACGGCGTCTTGGGAGCAAGGGGTGTTTTGGGGCGTTCCAGGCTCTGAAAGGAAGCTTGGTGAGGGGTGGGTGTGGCAAGATTTGTTCGGGTGGCATCGGACTGTTTGCTGGGCACAAGGTGATTTGTGGCGGTTTGGTCATTCTCGGAATCCGTGGGCAAACGCGGTTCCCATTATCTCAAGAGAGGATGCAGCAGCCAGGCTGGATGGCGCACGCCGGTAATCCCGGCCGCTGGGGAGGCTGAGGCAGGAGGATGGCAAGTTCAAGGCCAGCCTGGGCAACTTAGCGAGACCCTGTCTCGAAATGAAATAAAAATAAACACCGGCGGGAATGTGGCTCAGTAGTTAAGCTCCCCTGAGTTCAATCCCCAGTACCCCCCGAAAATCCCCCCAAAACAATAACAACAACAAGATAACACAGCAAGTCTCCAAATTATGGATTTTTAAAAATACCGTATCTCTCTTTGCTTCATCTATTTCTTGCATAGGCTAATTAACAGTGTACAATATAATTTTCAAAAATGAGTAAATTTATAGTAACTCTAAGACTTACCGATTTCCAGGAATTTGGGGATGACAGGCCTGGGAGAAAAACTTAACTTAGGGAGTGGCAGGAACTTTACATCCAAATCATATTTCCTGGTCCTTCCTCTTGTCTTCCTTCGCTTTCTCTCTCTCTCTCTCTCTCTCTCTCTCTCTCTTTTGTTTCTTCTACCTCATTAGGAGCAGCCCTGGCTGGGTTCCATCTCCAGAGCTGGGTCTGGGCAGGGACTCTGTGACTGCTGACCTTGGTTGTCCTTGAGTAAGTGTTTGCTCGACAGCAGGGGCTCTGGGAGCCCCTAAAGGCTGCCTTCAGGAGATAACAGCAGAAGCATTATTTCAGCCTGCTCTTTCCCACAGTCATCCTCCTGAGCACAGACTGCTCTAGAAACTTCCATGTAGAGGTTGTAGCAAACCACCCAGAAAAGTCACATTCTTCTTGCATTGCCTTTGTGGTTAAAAGCAATTAGGACTGGGGCTGGAGCGGTGGCTCAGCAGTTATGGTGCTTGCCTAGCATGTGGGAGGACTCAGGTTTGAACCCCAGCACCACCTACTCCATGAACTGTCGGAGCAACAAAAGCCACATGGAAAACTAAATAAAATGGATTATCTCTCTCTCTCTCTCTTTCTCTCTCTCATGCCCCTCTAGCTTAAAAAAGAAAAGAAAAACTTCAACGGGGGAGACAGCACTGAGGGGGGCGATGAGATGAGGCTGGCTCCCCAACCAAGAAGGGGGTGGCTGTTACTGTTGCCTGGGTGAGCAGTAGGGTTGGGCTAGAGTTCAGGGACACCTGGGGCTTGACATCATCCTAAGGGCTTCTCCTTTTCCTGTGTGAGCACTTCCACCTGGAGGGAGGAGCCATCAGCCAGTCAGTCTGGAGCCAAATGTCACCTCTCTCCTATGGAGGCCGCACCCTGTGCAATCGCCTTTGCATGTGAACTGGAGGAGCTGCTGCAGCGGTGGTTAAGGGAACCCATGGGGCGGGGGTGAGAGAATCCCGTCACAGGAATGTCAGGCGCTTGGGGGTGTTATCTTTAGCTCCCTGCAGTGGCCCTCCCAACAGTTTGAATCTCTTATGTATTTTTGTTGTTTTAAAGCTAGAGAGACAGTGAGATAGGGAGAGAGAATTAATTTTTATTTAGTTTTTCCTGTGGCTTTTTTTACTCCAACACTTCGCTGTGTATGTGGTGCTGGGGTTTGAACTTGCGTTCTCTCCATAACCACCAAGCCACTGCTCCAGGCCCTCAATTTCTTTCTTTCTTTTTTTCTTTTTTTCTTTTTTTTAAGAGAGAGGGACAGTGAGAGAGACAGAAAGAGAGAAACAACTTTATTTAGTTTTTCACATGGCCTCAGTTGCTCCACCACTCAGTTGTGTACGTGGTGCTGGGGTTTGAACCTGGCTCCTTGTGCTCGCCAGGCAAGCACTGAAACCGCTGAATCACCCCTCCAGCCCAGCCCTCAATTTTTTATTTGTTGATCCTGGGCTCCCACACACCCTCCATACAGTCTCCTCAAAGGCACCTGGCTTTAGCAAATTATTGATATGCTTGGTTTTTTTATTTTTATTTTTTCCTTTAGGAGAGAGGGACAGTGGGGCTGGGGCGGTGGCTCAGCAGTAGAGTACCCTTGGGTTCAATTCTCAGTACAAAAAGAAAAAAGAAAAGAAAGAAAGAAAGGAAATCTTTCATAAACACTATTTTATTTTCATTTCCGAAGACATTAAAAAGAATAATTTTTTTTAAAGAGAGGGACAGAATGAGAGCGACAGGAAGAAAATCTATTTTTATTTGTTTATTTTGTCATCTGACCTTTGTTTCTTGGACGCTTAGTCTTGGAGCAACGAAAACCACATGAAAAACTAAATAAAAGAAAGAGAGGGACAGTAAGAGAGACAGAGAGAGAATCAATTTTATTTAGTTTTTCATGTGGCTTTCATTGCTCAGACACTTCATTGTGTACGTGGTGCTGGGGTTTGAGCTGGTGAACTTGTGCATGCCAGGCAGGCGCCATAACCACTAAGCTACTGCTCCAGCCCCAATGTGCCTGGTTTTTGAGGTTGATAAATAGTTTGAGGGGATGAAGGGTGGGGAGGAACACACAGCACACTTTTGAATGGTAGCAGGTTAGAGTTCAGGGTGGCACAGCGGGAGAAGCACCTGCCACCCTCCCAGTGACTGACAGGGTGCGCTAAGAACACCGGGTACGCCTGCCCTTTTCTGGGGGTGGTGGTGCTGCTGCTTTAAAATCTATGTGAAGGGGCTGGAGCGGTGGCTCAGTAGTCCGTGCACTTGCCTGGCAGGGGTTCAAACCCCAGCACCACGTACACAACTAAGTGTCCAAGAAACAAAGGCCAGATGAAAAAATAAATAAAAATGGATTGTCTTCCTGTTTCTCTCATTCTGTTCCTCTCTCTTAAAAATAAAAAAGAATTACCCTTTTTAATGTCTTCAGAAATGAAAATAAAGTAGTGTTTATGAAAGATTTTCTTTTTTCTCTTCTTTTTTCCTTTTGTACTGATAATTGTTTTGTTTTGTTTTGTTTTTCTCTGCCACTGAGCTAAATCCCCAACCCCTGTACTGAGAATTGAACCCAAGGGCACTCATCCACCGAGTGACATCCCCAGCCCTTCGTGTGCTTATTGAGACAAGGTGTTGCTAAAGTGCCCCGGCTGGCCTCAAACTTGCAATCCTCCTGCCTCAGTAACTGTGTGGCTGGGATGACAGGCGTGGACCACTGTGCCCAGCAATGGATTTGTTTGATTTTTTCATTTTTAACATTTTAATTTAATTTTATTTTTAAGAGAGAGGCATGGGGGGCTGGAGCGGTGGCTCAGCGATTAAGGCGATTGCCTGGCAAGTGCAAGGACCTGAGTTCAAACCCCAGACCTGTGACTGCCAAACACCGAGGGAGGAGTCAGAAAAACTAAATGAGGACCTGGGTAGGAAAATAAGAAACTGCATGTGTTTAAAACAAATCTGTTAGGCTGGAGCCGTGGCTCAGCAGTTACAGCGCTTGCCTGGCATGTGCAAGTACATGGGTTCAAACCCCAGCACCATACACACA
The DNA here is from genome assembly GCA_004027875.1 of Aplodontia rufa. Classification (NCBI taxonomy): domain Eukaryota; kingdom Metazoa; phylum Chordata; class Mammalia; order Rodentia; family Aplodontiidae; genus Aplodontia; species Aplodontia rufa. The sequence continues at coordinate 18,905 of PVKS010019728.1, forward strand.
AGAGTGTCCCAGCAACGAAAGCCACATGAAAAACTAAATAAAATTGATTTTTTAGTGGAAAACTAAATAAAATTGATTCTCTCTCTCTCACAGAGAGAGGGACAGTGAGAGAGAGAGAATCAATTTTATTTAGTCCCCCATGTGGCTTTCGTTGCTCTGACACTGGGTCTTGTACGTGGTGCTGGGGTTCAAATTCACGTCCCCATGCATTCCAGGCAAGCGCTGTAACCGCCAAGCCAGAGCCACCGCTGCAGCCCTTGGGATGGCTTCTGGGGGAGTTTTATTCAACCTCTGCTGCAAGACCTAACCCACCAAGAGCCTGATCCCGGGAGGTGGCAGGTTGCAATGGCCTCTGGCCACACTGTGGACTTCCCGCTTCCTTCCTAAGCTGTCAATTTCCTGGAGCTGTGGGTGTCTGAACTCTGATCTCACTTGATTCTATGGCAACTCCAGAAGGAAAGGATAAGACAAGAAATGTTGGTCAAGGCCACCCTACAGGTCAAGATTTGAATCCCCTTTGAATCTCATCTGAATTTAGTGAAGGTCAAGGCCAGGAATGTAGACACACGTCCAACATGGGGCTCAGGTCATCAGGATGCCGTGCCGGTGATTCCCCTCTGTAAGCAGATCAGTGCCCTTAGCATTGCTAGGAATTCAGCTGCAGAGGCCCATGGTCTGAGCCTGCCCCCAACATTTATCAAACTGCTTATTGTGCTTGCAAAGCCCAGCAGGAGAGGCTGCTGGGGACACAAAGTAGCAAGGAGGCCTGCCATGGGGACATCACCAGTCCAGAAGCCACGAAGCACTCAGAGGAACCCACCAGGCGGGAGGGAGCGCCCTCGTCAGCTAGCACTGAGCACAGAAAGGCATGGCCCACGGTCACAAGTATTCTTTAAACGACTTTTAAAGTGGATGAGATTCTACGACTCCAAGAGGACACCAACCCAACGTCCAGCATTGCTGGCATCGTAAGCACCAAAGTCAGTCATTGGTTAAAATCTATGCAAAACAGGAGCCGTGGAGTTGTGGCTCGGGGGTTACAGCGCTTGCCTGGCACGCGCAAGTACAAGGGTTCAAACCCCAGCACCCACGTACACAACTAAGTGTCAGAGCAACGAAAACCACGTGAAAAACTCAATAAAAATCGATTCTCTCTCTCTCTCCCTCCCTCCCCCTGTCCCCCTCTGTCTTAAAAAAATAAAAACAAAAATAAAAATAGGTAAAAAAAACCTCCACCACCCAACATGAAGGAGCAGTTGAACTTGACCAAGGTGTCCGACCCCAGTTCTCCTGGTGAGTGCCACATGGTAATAAACTGGGAGAGACCACGGTCGGTCGTCTGTAGTTCTCCGCCCAGAGAGCCCTCTCTCCCTTGAGGGTGTGTCTGCTTCCGCCTCACCTTGCTCTCACTTTACTTTCACGCATAATAAAGCTCTCTTGCATGGCCTTCAGGGTCTGATTTGAAACTGTCTTTTACCCTGGAACACAGGAACTAAGCTTTGGAGTTTCAGCTCCCGGCTCTCGTGTGACATTTACTCTCTCTGAATGAGTGGAGCTGAGTTTTAGACATTTCTCAGGGTCAAGTGGAATTACTCCAGGAAAAACCTACTGGCAGGAATGTCACCCTAACCCTGAAAAAGACACAGCATTCTCAGGTGTAACCATAGCAAACAGAAACACTGGAGGGACAGATTTGGGGACACAGCAAAGGAAAATAGTACTTTTATTGCTGTGGAGAACAATCTCTCCTGTGGCCCTCAGGAGGTGGTTTCTCTGCACATTTGTGATGCGAAATGTTGGGTGGCTCTGTGCCACCGCCACGCTGACCTGTGGTGGCCCTTGCCTGGAGATGGTACCAGCACACCTTGGTGACCTGTGGCAGGTCTGGCCCTGGGCCTCGCTGGCTCTGGGCAGCCTAGATGGTTTCTTTGAGGGGAGAAGTTCCCAGCAGCTGCAGAGTGACATCTTCACTCTTCCCTTCTGTCTCTTTGGAAGGGCCTTCCTTCACCCTGCTCGGAGGGTATGAAGAATTCCATCAGCTTCTTTCTCATGTTAACCACACTCCTATCCCTCCTGTTTCTCTCACCTCCTTTCTTTTTTATTTTATTTTTAAAGACAGAGGGACCATGTGAGAGAGAGCGAGAGAGAGAATCAAT
>PVKS010019728.1:21160-38064 GCA_004027875.1 Aplodontia rufa
TTCCCTTACCTTTGAGTTCTTCTAATTTCTAATCTTTTGGTTCAGGGGTTTCATTTCTTTATAATTTAATGTTTGGTTTTGATTTACTTTTTCATGATGATTTCTTTACATTGGAGACTCCTTTCCTCTCTACTAGCTCACATATTTTTTTTTTTTTGTGCTGCCCTTTGAAGTTTCTAGAGCTTGCATTTCTGTCCTTGGGCTGATTCAGGATCTCTTCCCTAAGAGTACCAAAGAAAACCTGCTCAATAGAAGAAATTTGGAAATAATTTAAAAAATGTAAACCATCGCCCATACTTTGAGGCAATTAATCACCACGTTAACATATTTCTTCTCTCTTCCAAGTCTATTTCATGAGCTAATTAAGAAAATGGAGGGGGCGGTGGCTGGAGTGGTGGCCCAGCGCTTGCCTGGCATGTGCAAGGACGTGGGTTCAAACCCCAGCACCACGTACACAATGAAGTGTCAGAGCAACGAAAGCCACATGAAAAATTAAGTAAAACTGATTCTCTCTCTCTCTCTCTCTCTCTGTCCTCTCTATAAAATATAAAAGTGATTTTAATATGCTGCTTAACGGTATTTGCAAACATTCCCCAAGCCATTAGTTTTCTGTTTTTGTTTTTTCCCTGGAGTACTGGGGACAGAATCCAGTCCCTCACACATGCTAGACAAGTGCTGTACCGCAGAACTACCGCCTCAGTCCCCGACTTCAGACTTTATAACATAACTATCTGTAGCATGTACTAGAATTTTAAATTGTGGAATGTTTGGAAAGTTTATATATATTTTTTCTGGTATGTGATGGATGTAAACTGTGACCACATGTCAACTTATCTCCTTAGGACAAATTCCTCGAAATGTCACTACTACTTGGAGAATACAAAAATGTTTTACAGCTCTTGATCAGTAATGCTAAGGAAGTTTCCAGAAAGACTGTAAACCTCTCGCCTGCACATGCTCCTGAACCAGCTATTACTATCGTGCTTTAAAATCTTTCCTTATGGGGCTGGAGCAGTGGCTCAGCAGTTGGAGCACTCACCTGGCATGCGCAAGGACCCGGGTTCAAACCCCAGCACCGCATGCACAACCAAGTGTTGGAGAAACAAAGGCCAGATGGAAAAAACAAATAAATTGATTCTCTATTTATTTATTTTCAAAGAGAGAGGGACAGTGAGAGAGAGAGACAGAGAGAATCAATTTTATTTAGTTTTTCATGTGGCTTTTTTTGCCCTGAGACTTTGCTGTGTACGTGATTCAAACTCGGGCATGTTGGGCAAGTGCCTTAAATGCTGAGCCACCACTCCAGCCCCTATTTTTTTTTTTTTTTTAAGAAAGAGAGGGAGAGTGAGAGAGAGAGAAATCAATTTTCACTTGGTTTTTCATGTTGCCTTCATTGCTTGGACACTTAGTTGTGTACATGGTGCTGGGGTTTGAACCAATGTCCTCGTGCATGCCAAGCAAGCACCATAACCACTGAGCAAATGCTCCAGCCCCTGATTCTCTCTCTCTTTTTTTTTTTAAAGAGAGAGGGACAGTGAGAGAGAGAAAGAGAGAAACAACTTTATTTAGTTTTTCACATGGCCTTAGTTGCTCCAACACTCAGTTGTGTACGTGGTGCTGGGGTTTGAACCCGGGTCCTCGTGCTTGCCAGGCAGGCGCCGAAACCGCTGAGCCACCGCTCCAGCCCCCTGATTCTCTCTTTTAAAAAATAAAATAAAATCTTTCCTTATTGGATTTTTTTTTTTTTGGTACCAGGAATTGAATCCAGGGGCACTTAACCACTGAGCAAAATCCCCAGACCTTTTGTGTATATGTATATATATATATATATATATATATAATATGTATATTTAGTATATATAAAACATAAATGTATTATATATTTTAATATTATATATTTAATATATAAATGTATCATATATTTAATATATATCTTAATATATTATATATTTAATATAATATATTAATATATAAGTATACATATATCTAAAATTATATATTTAATATATAAATATATAAAATTATATGTTTAATATATAAATATAAATATATCTTAATATATTATATATTTAATATACAAATATAAATGTATATATTTGTACATATAAATATATATAAATATAAATATATATTTGTACATACAAATATATATATTTTAAAGAGTGTGTGTGTGAGAATCAGTTTTATTTATTTTTTCATCTGTTTCCGTTTCTCAACACTTAGTTGTGAATGTGGTGCTGAGGATCCTACCTGGATAGCCTCAGCAACTTAGTGAGGCACACACACACACACAAAAAAAAAACCCCAAAAATACAAAACTCCTCTTTTCCCAATTCTAGAGCCATGGAAGGAAATTCCTGGAGCCTGGACCATGACCTGCCAGGCTGAGGCTGAATAATGCTAATGAGACAAGATCTTCTAAAAATATAACCCTGGTGGGAACGCAGCTCAGTGGTAGAGCCCTTGACTAGCGTGTGCGATGCCTTCCGTTTGATTCCCAGCGTAGCAGAAAACAAAACCAAAACCCAAAAGCTGCATCACTTCCTCCTCCAAATCCTGCAGCAGGTTCTCCACTCACTTAAAAGCCTATTTTTTTTTTTTTTTTAATACTGGGGAGTGAACTCAGGTGTGCTTAACCATGGAGCCACGTGGTGGCTCAGTGGTTACGGTGCCTGCCTGGCATGCACAAGGATGCCAGTTCGAACCCCAGCACCACATACACAATGAAGTCTCAGAGCAACGAAAGCCACATGAAAAATTAAGTAAAAATGATTCCTTCCCTCTCTCACTGTCCTTCTCTCTATAAAAAATAGAAATATTTTTGATATGCTGCTTAATGGTATTGTAAGCATTCCCCCACGCCATTAGTTTTTCGTTTCTGTTTTTGTTTTTTCCCTTGCAGTACTGGGGATTGAACCCAGAGGCGCTCTACCACAAGCTACATCCCCAGACCATTGGGATTACCTGCACGCACCTTTTCTATTTTTTATTTTGAGATAGGATCTCACCAAGTTGCTTAGGGCCTCCCTTAGTGGCTGAGGCTGGCTTTGAACTTGGAGTCCTCCTGCCTCAGCCTCCAAAGTCACTGGGATTACAGGTGTGTGCCAAAGCACCTTGCTAAAAGCCTAATTTCTCAACACATTATCTGCCACTACCTCCAGCCCCACCTCGCAAGCCACTCTGGGATCTCAGGGGGATTTCATAGACTGTTGCTTCCTCCAGGACAATTTCCCTTCTCAGCCTGGCTAACACCTCCTTCTCCACCCAGCCACATGCATTTGTGTATATTTTTTCTCTGTGAGCTCCAAGAGGGCAGAATTCACATCTGTATATTCACTCTCCATACTTTGTGTCTGAAACACTGCAGGAACTCCATGGATAATAATCAAATAAGATTTCAAAAAGCCTGAATCAAATCCCAGGTAAAATCCTCAGAAGCCCTGCTCTCCTTTCATGGACTTCTGATTCAAATTTCTTCTGCAGAAGCTTACAAGAGGTGTAAACAGGCAATGGGTGTGGCTAGCCTACCGTGGGTAACGCAGGCTCCAATCCCAAGGAAAAGCCATGAGGACAAGTAGGATCTAGAAGTGCATGGATATGGGGGGCCAGCACCTTGTCCCTCGTCTTTTTATGAGAATGACAACCTGTGGCATCAAAAATACATGGAAGGCATTTCTTCTTCCCTTCCCGAACAATCCTAACGCTATGACAAGGTAGTGGCCACAGGCAGGGGTGGCCTGGCCTGGGCCATCAGAGACCAGGCGAGGTGAGCAGGTGCCAGCAGAATGCAGGGGCCTGGTGTGGAGGCAGAGGTGGAGCAGGTCAGGGGTGTCCAGGTGTGGGGTGTGGCCAGGAACAGGCATCAGACTGGGGCAGGAAGAGAGGGGCATCCATACACACAGGTGGCCTGATCTGGATATCAGAACCCAAGTGAGGGAGAAGGATGTCCCTACAGGGAACAGCGTGATGTGGAGGGGAGTCTGAGCCTGAGACTGTGCAGAGGTCACCTGTGCAGGGAGAGAGGGTCACTTTGGGCTGCTTCTGCAGTAACCTGTAACATCAGCCAATTCCCGCCACGGCAAAATCTAGAGAAGAACTGGTGTACAATCTTCAAAGCAACTAAAACCACAGTGACTTGGATCTGGTCCTCTTGCTCCTTAGGACATTGCAGGGGTTGGGTGGAGGGGGGGGGACTGGAAGCCTAGAGATGGAACGGCAATCACCAGGTAATGGTAACTGTAGGTTTTTGATGGTGGCATTGTGGTTACTAGGAGAATATCCCTGCTTGGAGGAAAACATGTCTAAGGACTAGGAAGGATGTCAACAACTTCCTCTCAGGAAAAAAAAAAGTTATTTGTCTTGCACAAACACCCCCCTGCCCCTATTCCTCAAAATTAAGGGTCTTGGGTGACAAAGAAATTCCTCAGGCAGGGCCAGATCAGATCCCCTGTTTATGGTGGAAACATTGTGCAGGCTGTTGTAGTCACTTTAGTAACCTAAGGAGATGCAGAGGGGACATTTCCTCCAGGCTAATTGCTAAGAGAATCTTCATGCTCCCTGGAAAGCTGGTATCCTTTTCCCTCCCAGGAGGATCTCCCTTTCTGTTGTCCAGAAACTCAGAGCCCAATTCAAAGCCCTAGGTGGATCTGACTTTGCTTGATATTGCACTGCCTCCCTCTCCTGTCCCCCTTTCTCTGCCAGGTTCCACTGCCAACCCCAAATCCTCCTGGTCCACGAGGGGCACAGGCTAGGCAAGCGCTGTACCCTGAGCCCAGCCCTCCTCTCCCCCAGACGGTCACTATTGCGCCAGCTCCTGCTGCAAGCTAAGCAGCAGGTGGGGGGATCCGCCTGCTCCCCAGCTGTTTCTGGGGAACCACAGCCCAGAGCCACTCACCTCCTCTCCACCGCTGCGATGGTCTCCAGCAGAGGCGCGTTGCGCGTCTCGGTCAGGAAGCAGAGCACTGCCAGCCCGGCCAGGATCGCGGTGGCGCCGAAGCCCACGGGCGGCAGCAGGGGGCTGACCTCTCCGAGTGTGGTGACCAGGGGCGCCGCCAAGCCCCCGAGGCGGGCGTGGACCGAGGCGAAGCCCATCCCCATCTGCCTGTGGGAGGCGAGGACCTCAGCAGCGGGGCCTGGACCTTGGAGGTCCCTGCGAGCCTGGGCGCCTCCCCCGCACACCCACCTGATCTCCGTGGGGTACAGCTCGCCGGTGAACAGGTACACGCAGATGAAGGAGCTGGCCAGGCAGCCCTTGCCCAGAGCTGCCTGGGCGGTGCGCAAGGTCTGCATGTCTAGAGGGAAGGAGAGGGCCGAGTTGTGCGCGGGAAGGGGGTGGCAGAGGATGTGGCAGGGATGGTGTGGGGGCCCCAGGAGGAGCGGCAAGAGGCAAGGCCAAGTTCAGGGTCCTAAGAGGGCAGCAGGTGGGAAGAGGCTTGGGGGAGCTGGGGCAGGAGTCCACATAACCCGAGGCAGGGAACCTGCTTCAGTTCCCACCTGGGACCCAGGAGTCCCCAAACTGCCCTTCTCTGACTTCTGCCTCCTCCCTGTCTTGTGGGCATCTGTCACCAAGGCCTGCTGGGGAGGCAGGATAAGCTTTGGAGTCAGGCCTGGGTTCAAACCCCAGCTCCGATTCAGCTGGGTGACTTGGTCACTGTTACCATCTCCTAGCCTCCCTGTCTTCATCTGTCAACTGAGGAAAAGACCAGCACCTGCCTCACCAGGTTGTCATAAAGTGGACATGATGTCACTAGGCAAAGTGCTTAGTTCAGAAAAGCTGTGCTGTCAGCATCACGGCTACGCAGCTGTGTGCGTGTGTGTGTGTGTGTGTGAGTGTGTGTGAGAGTGTGTGTTTAAGAGAGAGGACCCGAGTTTGAACCCCAGCACCACGTACACAATGAAGTCTCAGAGCAACAAAAGCCACATGAAAAACTAAGTAAAAATTAATTCTCTCTTTTTCTCTCTCTCTTTCTCTGTCCCCCTCTCTTAACAAAAGGGGGGTGAGAGAGAGAGGGGATCAATTTTATGTGGTTATTGTTTTTCTGACACTTAATTGTGCATTTGGTGCTGGGGTTTGTACCCAGGCCCTCGCACGCAGCAGGCAAGTGCTGAAACAGCCCAGGCGCCGCTCCAGCCCCTCCTGCAGCTATTTATGCCTTGCAAAACCCCAACCCAGGTGTCTCACATCAGGGCAATGGTCAAAGAAAATGCGGTACTTCTTTTGGATTGGTGGCAGTCCAGGCTGCATGCTGGTATCTGTTCGGGAGATTCCATAAAACTCCCATGCCTGGGCCCTACTCCAATCCATTATATCAAATCCTCAAGTTTGGGTATTTTTTTAAACTTCTATTTTATTTTATTTTTATTAGTTGAATATGGACTTACAATTTGAGGGGGAATCATTATCAAACAATCAAGAACAAATGTATATTCACATAGCCAAGGCTGATGCCATTCCATGGTTCCCCCCGGTTCTATGTTTCCCCCAAATGAACCTCTGTGTTAAATGGATTCGCGTGAAGGTTGGAGATCTCCTTCTGAGTTGATCCCCCCATACTCCCTCTCTGTAGTCTCCTAGATATCCTTCCTAATCCTTCCCCCCTCCTTGCTCCCCTCCCTATGTCTCCAGGTATCCTAGGGAAGGTTCCCCCTGTTTGTGTAAAAATTCATACATGTTGAGGTTATGGTTAGCTCAGCCATCTAACATACTGTTTCCAGTTGTACTCTAGCTTCCACAAATGAGAGAGAACATTCGGCCCTTGAGTCTCTGAGACTGGGACACTTCACTTGGGTATTTTTTTTAAAGGTCTTCAGGAGATTCTAATGAACAGCCAGAATTGAGAAACACCAATATCAATGAAATATTATAAAGTAATAAAAATCAGGCCCATGAAGTGTTTGTACTAACATGGAAAAGGATGATTACAACATATAAAAAAAGGATACATTTTTCCTCAAAGAGAGAGAGTGAAAGTGAGAGAGAGAATCAATTTTATTTATTTTTTCATCAGACCTTTGTTCCTCAGACACTTGGTTGCGTATGTGGTACTGGGGTTTGAACCAGGATCACTGTGCATGCCAGGCAACTGCTCCAACCGCTGAGCCACCACTCCAGACTCCCCAAAAGGATATATTTTAGAGCCGGGCATGGGGACACATGCTTATAATTCCATTGACCCAAGAGGCTGAGGCAGGAGGATCGCAGGTTCAGGGCCAGCATCAGCAACTTAGTGAGGGTTTAAGCAATTTAGCAAGACCTTGTCTCAAAATAAAATATTAAAAGGGCTGGGGATTTGTCTCAGTGGTTAAAAGTTCCTCAATATAATCTGTAGTACCTATATATATATATATATATATATATATATATATATAGTTTTATTCCTGCACATATATACCTATAGATAATCTTATTTGCATTAGTGTCTAGATGTCTCAATTATGTCTCAATTATGTTTAATATGTCTCAATGTTAAATATATCTCAATTATGTTTAATACAAAATCTATAAACAGGAAAAATATTTGGAAGAAAACATATCAAAATACTAACACTAACATCTGTCGATTTTGCAGGTGAGGAACCAGAGCCCAGAGACATTAGACAACCTGCCTGAGGCCATGGTGGCAAAGCTGGGGTCACGCTGGACACATGGTTTGGCACATACTCTGTTCTGTGTCCCTGATATTCAATCTTGGCTTCTTGCTGAAATCACTGAACAGTTTCTTTGTTCTTCTAAGCAAGCAAGCAGGAATTCTATTAAAAAGGGAGATTAGAGAAAGGCTCAGAACTCCCAGCTCAGTGTGCCTAGGAGGGGCAAGAGTGCCCCACTCAGGGGCAAGAGTGGGGGTTGGCTCAGCAGTAGAGCATTTGCCTGGCCTGAGCGAGGACCCAGGTTTGAAACCCAACACCACATACTCAGAAAACACTTAGTAAATGTGTGCTGTTGGAAAAACAAAAAAAAGATGAAAAATAAATAAAATTGACTCTCACTCTCTCTCTCTTTTTTTTTTTTTAAACAACTTTATTTAGTTTTTCACATGACCTTAGTTGCTCCAACACTCAGTTGTGTATATGGTGCTGGGGTTTGAACCTGGGTCCTCGTGCTTGCCAGGCAAGCGCTGAAACCGCTGAGCCACTGCTCCAGCCCCTCTCACTCTCTCTTAAAAGAAAAAAAAAAAAAAGAGTGCCCCACTGAACAGTTTTTTATTTTTATTTTTTTTAATAGCAAGGGCTGGTGCCACTCCTTGAGATTCCCATTGCCTGGGTGTAGAGTACCTGGGTTTTGGAATTTTTTTTTTTTTTAAGAGAGAGAGGGACATGAGACTCAATTTTATTTAGTTTTTCATGTGGCTTTCATGGCTGTGACACTGCTGTGGTTGTGTATATGTGGTGCTGGGATTTGAACCTGGGTCCTTGTGCATGCCAGGCAAGCGCATAACTGCTGAGCCACCGCTCCAGCACTGCTCTGGGGTTTTAGAAGCACTCAGGGTGAAGGTAATTTCAGCTGGATTTGCAAACCACTGTGCCAGGCCAGCCTGGCTGAGGTTCAAGTCCTAACGTTTTAACCCATTAACACGCTGCCTACTGCAAGTGGACACCCATGTCACTGGCCACACGGAGGTCAGCACTGTGGCCCTCCAGCAGCTTTTTATGTGTGTGTCTTATCTCGCTGTCACGATTGTCCATGGTCTCAGCGCAGACTCATGCATGTCCTTGGAAGATCCTCCCCAACCTGACGCTAGGCACCGAGGGCTGAATAAACTCCACTAATCCCCAAGCATGTTTCTCCCGGACCCAGAAACATACCCCTCAGCCTCGTTCTCCCATGGTACGTGTCACCCCAGGGTGGACCCCAGGGCTGCCAGTTCTCCTGGAACCTGTGTCCGAGCGTCCAGGTGGGCAGTGAGGGCAGAAGTGAGGCTTACCTTCCGGCACAAACATGTTGGCAATGACCATGAGCCCAGCCAGGATGAGGAAGGAGGCCACTGTGGCCCGGCGGCCCACATAGATCATGGTGGTAGTGGCCACCAGCATGGCTGGGATGTCAATGATGCCAAAGAGAGCCTGGACCAGGTAGATGCTGAGCCCAAACTTCTGCAGGTCCATGGCCAAGCCGTAGTAAGCCACGGAGTTGGAGAACCTGGCAAAGGTGGCAGAATGGTCCTGGGTCACCCTGTGACTCGCTGTTCAAAGCCCAGGGCAGGGGATAACACAGGAATCCCCTGGCTTTGCACAATGCCCCTCTGGTCTGTAAAGTCTTGGAGCCCACACTTTGCCTTGCTCCGTTCCTACCCACCCACTCCCCAAGTCCAGTGCGGGGACCCTGGCGAGTGTTTGGTTTTCCTGCCAGCACTGCTGTAGCAGGAAGCCAAAGCGTTGCTAAAGAATCAAACTAGAAGATGGGGTAAGCGAGAGCACGCAGGGGCCTATGACAGAGAGCTCCCAGTGGCCAAAACCGGAACCGCAAGGACGATAAATAGCATAGTACTCACTAAATAAAATAAATCGAATAAACTAAGTTATAACCCAAAGTATAAATGACATGTACATGAGTCTGAATAAATGATTCAACAATAAATCCAGGCTGTGGATATAGCTCACTGGTAGAGTGCTTGCCTAGCACACACAGGTCCTGGGTTTGAGTCCCAGTACTGCATAAATAAATAAATATTAAAAAACCAAAATCCTGTTTTACAAAAGAGCTCCAAACAATGTGTGTAGACTCTGCCTCTCTGGAGGTGGAGCTCAACACCCTTCCTTTGAGTATGGTACAGATCCACTTTCTTTTTATTTTTTTAAAGAGAGAGGGACAGGGGCTGGAGCAGTGACTCAGCGGTTACGGTGCTTGCCTGGCATGCACAGGTACGGGAATTCAAACCCCAGCACCACGTACCCAACGAAGTCTCGGAGCAACAAAAGGCACGTGAAAAACTAAATAAAAATTGTTTCTCTCTCTCTGTTTCGCTTTCTCTCAATGTCCCTCTCTCTTAAAAAAAGAAAAAAGAATAAAGAGAGAGGGACCAAGAGAAAGAGAGAGAATCAATTTTATTTAGTTTTTCCTGTGGCTTTCGTTGCTCTGACACTTCACTGAGTGCATGGTGCTGGGGTTTGAACCTGCATCCTCGCGCATGCCAGGCAAGTGCCGTAACCACTGAGCCACTGCTCCAATCCCCAGATCCACTTTCAAATATGATTGTGTGTGTGTGAGGTCCTGGGATTGAACTCCGGGGTGCACTATCATTGAGCTACATTACCACCCACTTTTGTATTTTTATCCATTTCACATCTTCAAGCCCATGTAGCTATTGAAATTCGTTGTTTTTTTGTTTTTTGGTTTTTTTTTTTGCTACCAGAGATTGAACCCAGGGGCACTCAACCCTGAGCCACATCCTCAGCCCTTTTTATTTTGAGACAGGCTCTCCCTAAAACGCAGAGGCTGGCCTTGAACTTGCAATCCTCCTGCCTCAGCCTCCCGAGCGGCTAGGATTACAGTGCCACTGCACTAAGCTGGAATTCCCTTTTGCCCACCTGGCAAACTCATTAGCCATCTTCCATGACCCACTTGACCTGCCATGTGAAGCCCTCCACAGCCATGAGCAGAACTGCTGTTTGGATACTTGTCATTTTGCCTAGACGTCATAATTGCCCTGTCTGTTACCAGGAAGTGTTGTTTTTGAAAGGACCCTTCTAAAATCCCCTGTCACCTCCCAGAATCCTCTAGAGAGTCCCAAAGGGTAGTACAAAGCACGTTCTGGAAAAGCTGCCTGTGTGAATCCAGTGGCCTCATCCCTTGCCTCAGGTGAGGCCCGCTGCCCAGATGTGGGTCCCTGACATACCCAATGTCTCATCCATCGCCACCAGCAGAGGAGGTGGGTAGGATGAGATTAGCTTCCCCAAGCTCACCTGCTCCATTGCATTAGGAGGCTTTCAGGACAGAGTTTGTCATTGGGGGCAGAAAGCATGTCCCTGTCTCAAGTCAAAGTCTTGGGATGAGCCCATCACCTACCAGACCACCATGAGACAGCATGTGACCTTGCGGATGGCTGGGGTCCGGAAGAGATCCAAGATGGAGCTGGAGGTGCGGACACTTGCAAACTCGCTCTGGATGTAAGAGCTCAGCACCTGGGTGAGGAATGCCACACCTTTGCCTCTGGGAAGGGCCTTCCGCCTACACGTTTCCTGGCATAGACTTGGAGATGGTGTCAGGCAGAGGTTGAAAGCAGAGGTTCTGAGTGTTCTTGGGCACATTCTCTGACCCTTCCAACCTCCAGTTCCTCAGTGGCACAAACAGGACATTCAGTGAGATTATGTATTTGAATAGTGCCTCACACAAGGCTTAATAAGCAGCTCATTTGAAGAATCAATGCTGGGGCTGGAGGGATGGCTTGGCGGTTGTGTTGCTTGCCCGGCATGCGCAAGTGCACGGGTTCAAACCCCAGCACCCACGTGCACGCTGGGTGTAGGAGCGATGAAAGTCATGTGAAAAACTCGATAGAAGATTGATTCCCTCTCTCTCACTGTCCTTTAAAAAAATAATAAATGCTAACTCTGCTGAAGAATGGCGTTTTGATAAATGGTGCTCTTGTTATTGGTTCTCCAACTATTTTATTTTATGATTGCTATTTTAAATTTCTAACTTGCATTAAGTTTTGACTGGCGGTCAATGTGAAGGGTATTTCCTCACTGCACAGGGGGTAGACCAGTGAGCGAAGCAGCTCACTTGCATGCCCCAGATCACGCAGATTCAGTGCTTAACCGATCTCTTTCCCACTCCAGAACTCTGCACTGGATGGCAGGTGAGACCTGAGAAGGTGGCGGGTCTTGTAAAACTGGAGGCTGCTGGCAAGACCAGGTCATTCTCAGCCCCCCGCCCCCAGCTCACCTCTGTGGTCAGCCTTTCCCCTTCCGCCTTTCTCCCGTTCATCACAGCCACCTTCCGCAGGTTCTGCACAGCCTGCTGGGCCTTGCCATGAAGGAGGAGCCATCGGGATGACTCTGGCAGCCACCTGGGACAGAGAGAAGAACGAAGAAGGACCAGGGCCGGGTGGAACTCATTCCATTTCCCAAACCCAATTACAGCTGCACCTACCTTGTTTCAGATCCCCCCCCCAAAAAGGGGGGCTCAATGTCCCCCCATCTAAGAATCAGGCAGATTAGGGGACAAGCCACCTTCCCCTTTTTTGGTAGTCTATCATACACAGAATCATTGGAGGATCCTTAGGGACTATAGCGGACCCGTTATCAAATCCGTTTCTGACCCTAGCTGTGTGGCCTTTAATAAATTACGAACCCTCTCTGGGCTGTGCCTCAGCCTCCCTCTTATAAAATGCCATGGGGTTGTTGTGAGATGCAGGGGAACTGAAGAAGGCAAAAGCACTTGGCAAGCCCAGGAGCCTCAAGCTAATGGAAGGGGTTTTACTCGAGCACCCCTAACGCCCCTGTCCGTCCTCAGGAGCCTGTGGTCCCTATGAGATCTTTCTGCCCTTTGTGACCCACCAAATCCAGCAAGCCCCAGCCGTGGCACATCCCAATCTCTCAGGGCCGGGTGTTGCAGGCGTGCCCCGCTGCTGGACATACCAGGAGTAGAGGAAAAAGATCAGGAACGGAGCAGAGACGGCGAACTGCAGCCACCGCCAAGGGCGGATCAGGTAGGCCACGCCAGCCAGGATGAGCTGACCCAGGGTGAAGGAGAAGCCCAGCAAGATGCCCGCCACGGTCCGGCCCCGGGTGGGCATCCACTCCACAACTGCAGGGGACACAGCGGGATCGGTGAGAGCCCTGGACCACTCACCCCACCCCTCGGTGGAGACTTCAACCCAAGATCACTGAGACACCCGGGCAGTGTCCCTACCTCTCCCCTTACACCCGGGGAATCAAAGAACCACATGTGAACAGGAAAGCCACATGAATGCTGCAGCTCACGGGTAGGTGTATTGTTTTTTGTTTTTTGTTTTTTTTAACAATCTTGGAATTCCAAGAATCTCACAAACCCCAGAAGTAATAAAATGAAGGTTAAACAAATTTGAATTCATAAATACCTCTACATCAGAAATCAATCATATTTATTGTTATTGGAGCAGTGGCTCAGCGGTTGGAGCGCTTGTCTGGCAAGCATGAGGACCGGGTTTGATCCCCAGCACCGCATGCACAGCTAAGTGTCCAAGAAACAAAGGCTAGATGAAAAAATAGATAATGCTGAAAAAAAATTTTAAAAAGAAATAAACAATATAAAACATAATAAGATCAAGTCAACAGCTCCCCACTGGATCAAAAAAAATAAATAAAACATAATAAGCAAAGTCATAGCATCAGCTACAAATGTTCAACCTCATGCAAAGACAAAATGCAAATTTCTATAAATAGCAAAACCTGGAACAGCCTGAATGTCCACCCAGGGGAGCTGTGAAATAAATTGTGACTCTTCCTCGCAAGGCATCCATAGCGAATTAACGAGGATACTCCCTTCCAGTGTGCAGTGGGCCCCTGGGTGCTCCCCACCTGCAGATCTCCTTTCTACCTTCGGAGTTCAGCTGCCATCTGCTCTTGTCACCTGCTCTGCTATGCTGTCACCCTCTGGCCCAGTTCAACCTTGGCTCTTGCTGAGATGAGGGGAGCGGCCTCTTCTCTGGTCTGCCTGATTCTGTTCTGGTGCCCAGTGGCATCTGTCAGATCCCAGATACTGCATCGGGTCAGGTCCTCCCCTCAGCTCAGAATCCTCCAACGTCTCCTGCTTCGTTTGGAGTTAAAGCCAGAGCCCTTCACAGGCCCCTGGGATCTGTCCTCTCACCTCTCTGACTGGAACCTCCTTGCTCTTGACCCTGGACATGTGCACACCCCTCCGGGCCTTTGCCCTGGGCATTTCCCATGCCTAGAATGTTCCTTTTTTAATTTTAATTTAATTAATTTATTTTTTATCATGAAAGAGTAGGATTTATTCAAGTGAGAAAAGAAAGGACAGAACTTCCTCAAGACAGGAGGGGCCCAACAGGGGTTGCCCCAGGCCTGGAATGTTCTTTCCCAGATCTCCACAAGGCTTTCTGCCTCAATTCCTTCAAATTTTGTTCAAAACGACATCTTGCTAACCGGTCACAGGGGCGCACATCTGTAATCCCAGTGGCTAAGGAGGCTGAGTCAGGAGGGTCAGGAGTTCAAAGCCAGCCTCAGCAATTTAGCAAGGCCCTAGCAACTTAGTGAGGCCCTGCCTCAAAATAAAAGATAAAAAGGGTGAGGACGTGACTTGAGTGGTTAGTACCTCTAGGGTCAACCCCCAATACCAAAAAACAAAACAAAACAAAACAAAACTTGTTAATGAGGACTTGAGAGAGAGAGAGAATCAATTTTACTTGGTTTCTCATGTGGCTTTCACTGCTCTGACACTTTGTTGTGTACGTGGTGCTGGGGTTCAAACCTGGATCCTCCTGCACGCCACAGAGGCACCGTAACCCCTCCAGCCCTCTCTGGCTGCTCTCATGAAAACTGGAGAACTGCCCTGCACCTTGGCCACTGCCATTCTTATCCCTCCATGGGCTTCAGGCTCCTCCGCAGCACCTGCCACCATCTGCTGGGCCGTGTGATTGCCGTACTCGGGGAGTTTCTCTGTCTTCCCTTCCAGGGAGCAGGGTCTGCATGTCCCCTGCTGCGTGTCCAGCGCCTAGAGCCGCGCCTGGCACACAGGAGGCCCCCGATCAGCAAATGAGCCTGTGAGAGCATTGTTAAGTGTCAGACTCAAGACGCAGAGCAGGGACAGAGTGGCACCCAGCGATGGAGTACTTGCCCTGCCCGCCAGAGGCCCTGGGCTCCACTCCTGCCGGTGTGGCACAGCGTGCATGGTAACAGAAGAGGGGCGAGATAAATATATGTTTGGGTCGGCCCACTTTTGTGGCAGTATAGGGATAAGGTGCAGCCTGTGGCAGGCAGCTGCAGAGCACCCCACTGAGCCTCTAAAAAGAATTCTTTGCAGGCTAAGCTGCCCCAAGACAGAGTGCCCAGGCTTCAGCAGTGCAGCGTGTGTGTGTGTGTGTGTGTGTGTGTGTGTGTGTGTATGTGTGTGTGCATGTGTGCGCGCGTGCGTGTGCGTGTGCGTGTGTGGTGTATGTGCACACGTGCACAGGCAGGTATTGTAGAGGCCCTTCTAGCACGATATGGCCCTCAGACATGGCTCCAAGCCATAGCCGACACCACTCCGCAGAACACAGTGGTGAGATCCCCCCGGGTGCTTGGCACCCTTCATTGTCCCGGTGCCTGGAGAGGCAGAGAAGGGGACGTGTGCCTGCCTGCTGCGCCCTGGTCTTCCAGTCCCAAAACTTCTCCTCTACCCCTCAAATAAAAATCCCATCCTAGGGCTGGAGTGGTGGCTCAGTGGTTACAGCACTTGCCAGGCATGCGCAAGTATGCGGGTTCAAACCCCAGCACCACGTGCACAGCAAAGTGTCAGAGCAACGAAAGCCACAGGAAAAACGAAATAAAAATCATTTCTCTTTTTTTCCCCCTTCTCGCTCACTGTCCTCTCTCTTAAAAAAAAAAAAAATCCCATCCTGTCACTGGACAGCCGAGGGTGGTGGCAGTTTCTGTCCCTAGGAGCAGGGTAAGTAGTTTGCAGGTGAAGCCCTAGTGGCAGGCCTGAGTCCAGGGTGGGCTTCCTGCTACCCCATAGTGCTCTCCACCAAGACCACCCAGGAGCTGCCAGCACGGGCTGAGGACTGATCCTGCCACCTGTCACTTGGGGAGTAACATGCCCACCTGGCATCTGAGAGCTTGTATCTTACCATGGAGCTAAGAAAATACCAGCTTTTTTTTTTCTCCCCAATACTAGGAATTGAACCCAGGGTTGGCCCTACCACTGAGCTACATCCCTTGTCCTTTTTATTTATTTTTTTAATTTTGAGACAGGGTCTTGCTAGGCTGGCCTCAAACTTGCCATCCTCCAGCCTCGGTTTCCAGAGTAGCTGAGAGAAGCCACCAGCTTTTGCAGCCCGAGTAACTCCCACCCCTTCTAAGAGTCACATACTTTCAGGGCTGTCTGCAACCATGGGGACCCTTTCTCACTGCCCTCTGTATCCCGGTCACCTCTGTGTCCCCACACTAAGCCTGGAATACAAAGGGCACTGAGGAAGTGGTTGTTGTTGATTAACTCACAAATGAAATAAATCCAGCCCTCTCAGTTCACAGAGGAGTAACTGGAGATCCAGACCAGGGGGACAGATGCCAGGGGCCACACTGGCAGCTGGCAGGGCTGTGATCCCAAGCCCAGAGCCCTGGTGGAGGTTGAGTTGAAGCCCTGGGTGAGGACTCCAACCGAATGAGCTAAGACGAAGGGGCTGTCATTCCCTCTGCTCCTGGAACCCCCACCCCCAGGCTCCCCGCAGGCTGGACTCACCCAGCGAGAGCGAGTTGAGGATGATGCCCGAGAAGGTCATGCCCATCAGGAAGCGGAAGACGCAGTAGGCGCTGAAGGAGTCGAAATATGCGGTGGCGGCCCCCGAGACCGCCAGCTGCAGGTACGACCAGACCAGGGGGACCTTGCGGCCCAGCCTGATCGCACAGAAGGGATGCAGCCTTAGGCTCCAGGAGGCAGGGGCAGCACCCCCAGAGGGAGCAAAACAGCTTGCACCCACCCTTCTGCTGGCTCAGACCAGAGCTCACTGCAAGAGGAGCCCTTGGCTAGGCCCAGGCCCCGGTGTCAAGAGTTCAGGGGAACTGATTGAGATAGGGAGGCTGGGCAGGGACAAGAGGAATCCAAGACCTGGTGGCCTGGGACTCACACTCTGGCCATGGTACTACCCCATTGCAAATGAGTGCACAGCCTTGGCTTGGCCAGGAGAGCAGCAGACCAGGAAGGGGTGGACAAGATTTCTTCCTCACACACCCATGACATCCCCATTCACCCTCCCTCCCTTCCTCCCTCCCTC
>PVKS010019729.1:0-37941 GCA_004027875.1 Aplodontia rufa
TTTTTTTTTTTTTTTTTTTTTTTTTTAGAAAGAGAGGGATAATGAGAGAGAAAGACATAGTCAATTTTAGTTAGTTTTTTCATATGGCTTTTGTTGCTCCTACACTTCATTGTGTACGTGGTGCTGGGGTTTGAACCCACACCCTTGCACATGCCAGGCATGTGCTGTAATCACTGAGCCACCGCTCCAGCCCCTATGTCTTCTTAATTTCTAATGGAGCACATTTGGCACCTCCTTTTGCTGCACTTCCTCCGGCAAATTCTAACCATCCAACATTGACCTCAAAACATGTCAAAAGCCACTATTCTAAGGAGCCTTCTTTCTCATCCCAGCACAAATTCTTTAAAGACCTGCACTGAGTTGACTAATAGAATTGAGAAGTAGCCTCATAGTATTGGGTTTTACTTAGAAGTCTCTGATATACACTAATGATATTTTTTCCTTGGATTATTCTGAAATCCATCCATCAGTAAGTGAAGACTGTGATGTTTCTTGGTACTGTATCTAATGGATTACAGTTTACATTGTTCAGAACCCATATACTAGAACTTAAAATTTTAATATTATATATCATTATTTATGATTATTTCCTAATACTTTAATAAATTAAAAACTTTTTTGTAATGAAAGTGAGGTATGAGGGAACCCTAAACTTTAACAGTATATTCTAATTAAATCTTATTTGCATAATTTTGGAGCATTTACACTTATTTTCTATTTGCGTGTATGGTGCTGCATTATGATTGTTTTGTTTGTTTGTTTTATTTTTCTCTTGTATATTTAGTTCAAGCTGTAAGTCCCAGCATCAGCAATCTTACTGCTGAAGCTGCTGAGACCTGTGCCAATATCAGTTGGGAATATGAGGGACCAGAGCATGTGAACTTTTATGTTGAATATGGTGTAGCAGGCAGTAAGAAACAATTTCATTACCCTGATTTTAATTTGGGGGTTACTTTTCAAGAGATTAAGAACATTTATAAATTTGCTATGGATTGTTTTAAAAAATAACTTGATCCAATTAAGTGAATCAGTTATCTACATATTTTATATATAACTAGAAGTGTCTTTTGTCATGTATTAATGACAAGGGACATGAGCTCTATTATATCAGTTATTTTTTATATCAGTACTTTAAATTGGCTCTATAACCACACATGTTAACAAGAGTAAGAAAAAGTAATTTTTAAGTACAAGTAGGAAAGAGAAGAAAAGTTTTTATTTTTTCAAACTGGAACTTGAAGTAGCAGAAATAGAACTGACTTGAAAAGCATTCATTTTTCCCAAACTAACCCAACAGAATTTTACAGGAAATTGCAGAAAAGTAAGACTTTGTAGGAACACCCATTTTGCCTCAATGTTTGGATGTATTCCCACGTCCACATTCTGCTTACATTCTGGTCACATGTACTGGAAGATGGCACAGCTTTAATTTTCAACAATTTATTAAACCCCAGTGTTCCTTCCTTAATTCAATGTGCTCTGCATATAAAAAGCTGAGTGGCCAATAAATATTTGAACAAAATTTTCAACTTACTTCAGCTTTCTGTTTAGCCTTTCCCATACAAATAAATATCTTAAGAAATAAGTATCCCTTCAGAAAAGCTCATTCTTGGCAAATGTTGTATCTATAAGTTGGATAAACTTGAGGCATTTAAGTTTACTGAGAAATTCATTTTGTGGATCTTAAAAAGTAATTCCTCCACTAGGTCATTTAACCTATTTAATGTGTAACAGTTCTTTTTATAAACATCTCTAGAGAAGCTCTTCAGTTTCATGAGACAACATGCAGATAAGGAAGCTTTCTTTTTGTATTAAAAAAGAAGAACAAATACAACAGAACCATACATGCAATCTAGATATCCAGTAAATGTTTGGAGGACATTTTTATGTAGGTCTCTTCATTCATTTAACACAATCAGATTTATAATAATCTAAAATGATAACGTTAAGCATCCTAAATTTTGTCTTTAGCTTATAAAGAACTTTTCTTTCTTGAAGCATTAAGTGACTTCTGGTCCCTTAAAATGTTCAAATGTGTTGTTTTTACAAAATTTCCATAGGCAAAGAGGAATGGAGAAAAGAACTTGTGAATGGTTATCAGACCTTCTTTGGGTTAAAGGGTCTAATGCCAGGAACAGCATACAAAGTTCGAGTTGTTGCTGTGGGGGACTCTGGTTTTGTGAGTTCAGAGGATGTGTTTGAGACAGGCCCAGGTGAGGCACACACCACACCAGTTCTCGCTCAGAGGTGGAAGCCACCGGCTCTCTAGTTAGAGACTGGAGTTGGTGGACCTGTGTTTGGGTAGGGCCACAAATGCCCTTCTGTGGGGCCCTGTTGGGTTGAGAGTTTGAGTTTTAGTCTTTGACTCTTCATATGAATTACACAAATGAGCAAAGTATCTTCCAACCACTTCACTGTCAAAATCATTACCCCAAAAAAGACAAGTATGATTTTTTTGTTATTTTGATAATTCCGTTTTTTTATAATGGACCTGTGTAAAATTTCTCTGAAAATTAAACTGAAATTCTTAGAATGCTTGTAAAACTGAAATAATGTATAAGAGAGTTATAATTCTTTGTGTCAAAAAATCTACCTCGACCTAGGAGAGCCCTGCAATTTGGTTAGATGAGCAATATAAATATTATTAAGTTTGTAAGGAACAAGAAATGTTGTACTTCATATGTTATATTTTTATTACAACAGATTTGATTGCCTTATGTTTTAGTTATATGAACATTATCAAAATATACAAAAAGTAAAGTTTCTAAAGTAACAAGAAATGCTCATGTAAAATGCAAGAACATCCATATGTTTTCAAGATGGAAAACAATCTCTGCTTACTTAAATTTAAAAAAGGGTTATGTGGCATTGTTCATTTTGTGGCTCATATATTTATCTTATGTTCATCTCATGCATTGTTATGGAAATATTGCTTTTCCCTGCAGAACCCATAGGCAAAATGGACTTTTGTAGTGTATTTCATTAACAAAGCATTGTCTAAAAATAATTTTAAAATTAGTTTAAAAATAATTCATGAAAAAATACATATTCATATCGACTAAAAAAATTAAAAACCCAAGGGGTAATTTCAATAACTCATCAAATGCTATTTCTAAAATATCCATTTGCTAGAATCATAATGTCAAAAACATTTTTTACAGTTGCTCTGTTCCTTGCATTTTCACACCCATTTATATACATGGTTCCTGGGAAACACTATATTAAACTTAAAAGGGCATATCTAATCAATTCATAGTTTTATAAGGCTTTTATTTATTGCTATTAATAACTTTTAATTTCAAAATCCTGAGAGCTCCATTATAGATATACAGCTAGAATGGTAATAATAGTCCTAGCATTGAGCTGGCTCTACTCCACCCCGGACGAGTGGCTTTCTCCTTCAGTCCTTCCAGCAATCCTATGAGGTGGGCACCGTTATTGCCCACTTTCACCTTGTGTCAGTATTCAGAGGCGGAGAACCTGTCCAGGACAACAGGTAGAACATGGGCGAGCTAGATTAGAAGACTGTCCTTCCAACACCAGCAGAGAGGCCCTCACCACACCAGCACACAAGCTCAGAGGCCGTGCCCCAAGGAGAACAGGCTGTCACAGATGATGACTTCCATTCACCATCTATTAGATGGAGCAATGGAATGCTCCATTGCTCCATCTATTCTGCTGTTCTGGACCCCTAAGGGGTTCTTGACTTGTAGGTGAGTTAGAGACACTCTCAAGATCAAGTTGTAGCACTTTCTGTCCTTTTATAAGACAAAAACAAAATAAAATCCAGAAGCAACTGCCAGATGAGTGATTCAGGATGAGTGATTGTGACAGGTGGCCCATTCTTGCATGGCAGGGATGGAAAAACAGGACAAGGCCACAGCCAATTACTGTCACTTTTTACATCTAGATGTATCTGTGAACAGAATGAATATTGATAACTCTATGACCTTAGTTAATCTGTTACTCCTTTATAAAAGAAAATTATTGGTGCATTATAATAATACACAGTGGTGGGATCTGTTGTTACAGATTCATACATGCACATGATAGACCAATATGAGTTAGTCCATTTCCTTCACCAGTCCCTCCCTTTTACCTCCCCTCCTCCACCTCCTACTCCCAGGAGCAAATACTGCCAGCATTCTAGAATGCCTCTGCCTCTGCCTCCCCAGTCTTCAGTGCTTCCTGCTTAGCATGGCAGGATGAACTCCAGGGTGAAGTCCTTGTCCTCTGCTGCTCTGGCACCTCCCTGCCCCATACTTGGTTTTGAGGTATAAGAACGAGGTGAAAACATACTTGGCATGAAAACATACCTTTTGGCTTTATATTTTTTTAATTTTCTGCATTCATGAGCAGCTTCTCTGAGATTTGCTAATATTTGGAACCTAGACACAGCTAGTTGTTTCATATATCTTCTTAACATGACACTGTCTCTGCCTTATACAGACTGGATTTTTAAGGTCTATTTCTTCATTTTCTCCTATGGTTCACACTGAAAAACAAATCAAACAAGACTGTAGGCAGCACCTGAGGCTGTGCATCTCCCCTCTACTCCTGGCATGGTCTCTCATTAACACCATCCCACCTGTGTGACCTGGTGTGACCGCTCTTAACACCACCCCCCTCTTCTCCTCACCTCTAGCCTTTCTCTGTCCCTCAGTTACAGAGTTCTTGCTCTCACAGGAACTTTAAAGCAGATTTGTTCTTACTTTTTGTCAATACCTCCAAACTTTGGTCAAAGTTAGTTTTCCCCTGTTTATAAAAATTTCTAAGTATTTTAACAAACAGGTGATTTTTATACATAGTGTGTCCTTCATCAGTAGGGAACAGAGCCATTTCTGCCACACTGTGTCTTCTGTGCTTATTCAGAGGTTCTGAGTACTCAGGAGCACTTTCCTCAGAGACCTCCCTGCATCAAGCACGTCAGCCTGAGCGGGGAAGACAGCTGTTAGAACTAACCTCTAGACAACAAAGCAAACTTCGTTCCTCTGCCTTATTTTATATTTGCACCTTCTTTATGCGTGTTAAGTTTGATTTGTCGCTTTATGGATTACTCAAGTAAAATGTGTGTATAATGTTATTATAAAAATTTCAAAAAAAGTGAAAATCCTCTTTTAGTCTCCAGCCCATTCCTAGTAATGTAATACCCACCCACTAAAACTCAGATTCTAGAAGGAAGAGACCCATAGGCTTCATCTGTGTGTCTGCGCATATGTGCATGTGTGCAATCTGCACAATCTTGGTTGTGAGCAGGGTTTGTATGTTGCAGATAAGATGATTTAGAATGTCCTAAGGAGGTTAGAAACCTCTTATAGTCATCCTGGGCTTCATACCCCATGTACAGATGGGAAGTCAGTACAAGTTATTTCCATTTATGGAATTTCTGTTTTGTATCAATTTTGGTGCACTCTGTGTGTGTGTGTGTGTGTGTGTGTGTGTGTGTGTGTGTATGTGTGTGTACATACATGCACCCAGTAACTTATTGTGCCTGATAAATCTTAAATAATGTGATAGGGGTATTTAATACTTTTTTTCCATGACATAGAGGCAAAAATTCAAAATCAATATGAATGTTTGTTTCTCAACTATTAAGGAAACATACCAAGTTTTTGCACGGTTGCATAGTAGCAAGATGCCAGCCAGAAGGCCAATAGTTTAGCAGTCACCATCTTTGTAAGACAGCATCTATGCTAGTATTTGAGCATCTTATTGAATCCTTCCTTTATCAGTTCCATGTAATTAGATGAAAAATATAAATGCTGAGATTGTGCATGACAAGGCTTATAAATCATTAAGCATACTAAAAGCAAAGACTCCTTAACTTCCAGCAAATGCTCAGGAGACTTTGCTTCTTGATTTTGAATTCAGTTTAGAAGTAAAAGCACACAAAGACCTTGTACAAACTGACAGAAATATATTGCCAAAGAGAACGTAATAATAGACTGTTCAAACATCTTTACCTATCTCAGTGTGGAAAGTCCTTATAGCATTTTATTCTGTGTTCAGACATTTGCAGGCCTGATGTCTGAGTTATTTAGGAATGTGTTATAGCAGCAGAACATGATAGCTAGTAGCACTTCCCTAGAGCCAGACAGATATGCTCTCCAGCTCCTGGGAAAGCTCTTTACCCTCTGTGGCCATGGTTTATTCCTAATGCCTACCTCAAAGGAGTGTTGTGAAGATTGAATGGGATTCTGGAGATTATGCCCTCAGTGCAGTGCCTAGAGTGTGGTCAGGCTAGGAAAGTGTTAGCTGTCACTGTTATTACCATTATCTTTATCCTCACGGTCATGACTTGGGGATGTATATGAGAGAGGAGAACTGCCCATACTCAGGCTCCACTTGTGTCCAGTTATGGTTCAGCTCAAAAACCCCTCTAACTCCTAAGGCATGGAGGGCTGTTGGCCCTTAATTTGTGTTCCAGATAACATTTCCACTGCTCATTTTATTTCTTAAACATATTTCCAGACATTTTTTACATTCCTCTTCACACTTGATTTTAATTTTATCATTTTCTCCCTTACTTTGTGTGGAGAAAAGGGGGCAATAAGATGCTGGTTTTGCTGCATATAGAAGACGTCAGTGTACCTGTAGTCATGCTTATTTCTCCACCCAGAGGTCATACACATCTAACCCATCCATATGAAATGTTGACCGAAGAATTTCGGTCAAATTGAAAGAATCAAATAGGCATGTTTATGAAGTCAAAAGAAGAAAAAAATGTTATCTTGCTTATGGCCAAAAGCGAAAAAATAAAGACCTTTTAATAAAGGATTCATGCAAATTTATTTAAACAAATCCGCATGGGCATGTCTGAATAGCCATCGATGCTGCACTTGGTCCCATATAATTGACACTTTTGAATAGCACCAGAAGTGATCATATTCTGTGGTTTTATTAGGAGTTTTGCTAAGAAATTGGATTGGGGCCTCACATGTATTTACTCAAATAGAAAAGGTGAAGAGGTAAAGAAAACATACATGCGAATGAGTATTTTCTCTTCAAACTGGTCATTTACTCCAAAAACTCCACTAATCAAAATATATTTTAAAGTCTTTTTAATATAATCTAAGAAATAACAAATATTGATCCTTTGGGAGTAGAATCAATATTTTAGAAATTTTCATTTGGAATTGAGGTATTGTATGAAATAAGGCTGTTTTCCTATGTGGACAGGCTTCTCACACGGACCATCTTTTTAGACAGATTGCCAAAACTCTTTGAAAAGTGGCAGCAACATTGCAATGACATTTCAGGCTCTAAAAATGGTTTCCTTTGAAGGAAAAATACTCCATTAATGTGTACTGTTCTATTTGAAGTTTAGTTTTATATTACTATCATTGTATTTAATATGTAATTTATCCTATAAGCAGTATGTTTTTAATTGGCTTAGAAATATGTTTCCATTGAGAAAATGTAGTTTAAATAACTGTGAACACAATATTTAGCAGTGTTTGGTGTCATGTTATTAGCATTCAGATTTCTATACTTAAATTATTTACATAATGAAGATTTTTCAAAGTTAAGTATTTATTTAATTTCTGACTGTTAACTGATGGATTCCAATTTGGGGCTTGTATACTATGGTGATTTTAAGATTATAAGAAACCACCACAGTTCTCTTCCCCAACCCCATTCCCACCAACACTATTGGTTTCTTTTCTAGCAATGGCAAGCCGACAGGTGGATATTGCAACTCAGGGCTGGTTCATAGGTCTAATGTGTGCTGTCGCTCTCCTTATCTTAATTTTGCTGATTGTTTGCTTCATCAGAAGAAACAAGGGTGGTAAATATCCAGGTAAGAAAGAAATATTGAAATTACTTCATAATGCTGCATAATTATTCATTAAACTGAAAAGAGTCATGTAGATGGCAACACTACATCTCCCTAGAGCCAAAAATTTGGATTTTCTGTTCAGGTTTTTTAAAATTCCTTTTTATATAATGGCAACCTAACTTCTGTCAAGGATCATAGGGCATTTGGAAGAGCAAGTCAGTCTGTGCTCTGAAAATGTCAGTATATCTACTCTCTTAGGCTCCACAAAAGTTACAAATACTGAACCATCACCTAAAACCAAGTGGCGAGGTCAAGGATGAGTGCATGAAGTTTTCCAAAGGAAGTAATGCATGAACCCAGCTTTGAGGTTGTGATATGTGACATTTCTTTCCCTGTAAGATTGATGCTTTACTCAGTTTAGCAGATCCACCAAATTTATATTTTCTTTATTTGACCATTTACCTTTTGTATATAAGAAAAAAATTACAAAAGAATAGATTTACAAAAAAATAATTTGCGCATGAATATAGCTAATAAATAGATTGGCAAACTAGGGAAGAAATCTTAGAAATTTAAATATTGTTCCTTCATCAGATAGAAGACTAAATAAAGTCAACTAATGTGTTAGCAGATGCTCATTTTATTAGGTTCTCACAAAATGACAGAAACATCAAATACATGCATAGCATATATATGGTTGTATTAACATCTCATTATATAGATAATTATTTTTCACTGGTGTGTAACTTCAATAAGGAAGTGCAAGTTCAACGGATAATGATGTTCTTTCTAAATTTTCAGTTAAAGAAAAGGAAGATGCTCATGCAGATCCTGAAATCCAGCCAATGAAGGAAGATGATGGAACTTTTGGAGAATACAGGTGAGCCTCTATTTCTCATCTGCTCTGTCTCCCTGCACTGCCCCTCCCCAAACAATCCTCTGATGCAGGATTCTGCCATCAAAGTGCTCTGCTTGGCTCTTCACATTGCCTCAAATGCAAGGTTAGAGACTACTTCCCTGTCTAAATGTTTACATGTCTCTCATGATTAAAACATTCTCACTTTTCATTAAAATATAGATTTTTATTTTAGTCATAGGTTTGGAGGCAGAGTATATTCCAGAGGCCCACATTGTGTTGATCAATCTAGCAAAGCCAGTCTGTCATAGGGAGATTTAGAACAAGACCCTACACTATCCGCATCATCAAGGCAATGTGCTTTTATAAAACCAGTGTTGAGACTTTTTAATCCCAGATATGGAGCTAGTTTTTCTTAAACATACCTATACACCTGACTGTTAGTCATGAAATGATAAGTATCATTTTTAGAAGTTAATTATTAAGCAATATCACAGCCATTTTTTTATTAAATTTTTTTTATTTTTGAGCAACCTTACAAGATTTTTAACGAAATAATATAAAAAGTATCACAGCCATTTAAGCTGTGTGCTATCTCACAGAATTTTGATAATACATTCTTGATTTAATCATTAAAATGAAATTTTAGTAAAACTTATTTGATAACTTTTTAAAACATCTCTCCAAACAAGAAATATTTTTGCCTAGGTAATATAAGTCTTTTCAGAAAAAAAGAAATTATTATTTTATATAACTTTAAAAACAGAAATGAAATATTGTGTATTTTAAAAGATTGCCACTCTGGTGCCCCAAAAGGATATTTCTATATAAATCTTTGTACTGAGCCCAAATTGAGGCTTTTTTTTCCCAGAAGAAAAATACTTTTAAATCAAATAAAATATTTGTTTGTTGCAGGTGACATGAGAAGCTAAGATACTTGTGTTAAGTATGACCTATCTCTGGAGCTCATTTTTGGTACTTCCATGTCAGTATCATGAGGAATAAGATATTGCCACTGCTGAGAAAGATAGAGCTGATTGAGAAAAGCCAAATATTTCCAGCAGAATAGTCTCATGCAGGTTTCCACAAAGACATGAGGGTTTCGCCTTCCTTGTCTCAGCACCTGAGTGTCCACATTCTGATCCTCTCTTCAACAGAAATAAGTATGGATTCATTAATTTCCCAAAATTTCTGTATCTCAGAGTGTAGAAAAACGTCCAGTGAGGGTTGTCTTGATATTAGATGTTGGCACTGGGGCTGAAAGTGTATGGAAACCTCCTGCAGCACCCCCACCCTCTGCATGCCAGGTTTCCATTCCATGTTAGAGCAGCCTGCAGATTCCCATAGTCCAGGGAGCCCAGTCTTACACACTGCAGGAGCATAAATCTTCGCTGATTTAACTCTTCTACACATTTCTCCTGTGAGCAGGTAAGCTGATAATTACTAAAGTAACTTGTTTTTAGCGTTCTCATGGCTGTGATTCTGAACAGGATATGCACACCACTTCCTTTGTTGATCATTACAAAGCCTGGAAAAATTACATATTTGCATGAGTTGAAAATAAACCCTGGCGTCATGCTTTCTCCTCATGGAATGGATCCCTGCTCTTCACTGTCACTCATACGGCAATGTACTGCTCACTTCATGAGTCTTGAATATCAATTTGCTATTATGGTGTGAAACCATGACCTGAAAGAATGTGACTTTCCCTCAGTAACTATGCAGCCTACACCATTACAACTCCATTGAAATTGAGATGGAGTTTTGTGGACCAGCTTGGAATCAAGAAACTGTTAACTTTGCTTTCAAATCAACCATCGCCTGTGATTCCTTTATATGATACTTGATTTGATTAGGTCTCAGGGTTTTTTTTTTTTTAAATCCATAAAGGAAGACAGTTGCTCAAGTATTAGAAGGTCTTTGCTGGTTCTGTGATTTCTGTGCTGTCTGTGAGCTATCCACCAACTACTTTTAATATGACTTTGCTTCCAGAGCAGTACATAGCAAATATTTGATTATTGGCCTCATAATGACTATTTAATTTACATCTCTTGGATCATCTTTCTTTGTCTTGGTGTGAATTCACATGTGCTATATTTTTGAAGCATTTTCAAATGACCATCTTTAGCTTTCTCCATGAGTTTCTTAGGATGGAAAGACTTTTCATTTGGGCCTATTGAGTACAAACCCAATCAGAGTGAAGATGAAAACTCTTATCACACATGTATTGGCATTGATCTAGGAGGGTCCAAGGGAAATAAAGTTCTGATGGGTGTCTGCCCCTTGAAACACAACTCAGTGGCGTGACCTTTCTTTAAAAAAATGAATATTAAAGTGTATAAGAATAATTCCACATGTAAAACCACTTCCCCAAATTCCTGATCACCCTTTGTTACAGATGTGGCCTTGTCCTGTAACTTTCAGTCACTACCTCAGAATTTTTTTCCTTTTGCTTTCATTTCTGTTTAAAGAAATCAGAAGATCTTTATTATCTTAGGTGTCACATTTCATGAAAACGGTTCCAATTGTTTATACAGAATCTTTTTTTTTTTAATAATACATTTAAGTGTCATTCCCCTCCCTAAATCGCCGGGGTCCTTTCTCTGCTTTGCACCTTCTGAAAGTTTTGAGCTCTTTTTAACTTACTATTTCTGTTCTCCTTCATTCCAAAAATAAATTATAATGCTGATCACACAGTGAGACACACAAAATTAGGATGATTGCCTAAGTGTGAATTAATTCCATTTGCAATTCGCTTATTCTCCAGCCTAAGGATGAAACGTTTTCTACATGGTGGGCTCTGAGCCAGAGGACATTTCATAGTGCAAAGAAGGACGGAACTTCAGTTGTGGCCAAACTTCATTTTTTTCATATGCTACAACCCTGTACCCTCACCCCAACACCTGCCCCTAAGCAGTTACCCTCTCATGGAAGCCTGCAGATTTCTTTGTTTGTTTCTTTAATTATACAGACAGTAGCATCTGCATCCTTACTAACATATAGAAAAATCAGAGAAACAATGCAACGAACTGTGTAAGTATTTTCTTATTCTTTAGATTCATGCCTTTTAAAACAAGAATGAACCCAGGTCGTAAACTGTACGTCTGTGGTACCTGGATTCATAAATGGAGGCTCTTGCCACGGGAATCTTGTCATTCGTGTGAACGTGAGCACGTTGTAAGCATGCTAACTCACGCTCACAAAGCCTGACTGAAGCCAAGCTGTGACACTTTTGCTACTACTTCAGATTTCTTCTGCTCACAAATATGAACTGATGTGTGAGAAGAATAAATAAGGATGGGCTTTTAGAGAGTGGGTTGGAAAGAGTTTCTTGGTCACAAATGTCAATGAAACTATGCTTTGGCCACAGTAGGATGGTGGCTGTGGGATAATAAGACATAATTATCACAGATTTATTTGCTGTTGCTGAATTTTACTCAGTAGGCATTTAATAGGTGTACATTCCTGAACCAAGCTCTGGGGACAAACAAAAATTTTGAACTTCCCTAAAATTTATCCTAAATATAAGAGAAAGGAAAACATATTTTCATGTTTTATCAGCCATCATGAAATTAAGAGGGAATGAATTTTAAAAAAAAGAGAGAAAAGGACAGTGAGAGAGATAAAGAGAGAATCAACTTTTTTATTTAGATTTTCATGTGGCTTTCATTGTTCTGACACTTTGTTGTGTATGTGATGCTGGGATTCGGACCCACATCCTCAGGCAAGCCACTGCTCCAGCCAAGGAATAAAAATATATTTTTTCAAGATAGAGAGAAAGAGAGAAGCATTTTTTATTTAGTTTTTCATGTGACTTTGTTCCTCCAACACTTTGTTGTATACATAGTGCTGGGGCTTGAGCCTGTGTATTCACACGTGCCAGGCAAGCACCTTAATCACTGAGCTACCACTCCAACCTCAGGAATGAAAATTTTTAATGTTAGAGTTATGAAGATATTCTGAAATGTCCACCATCTGTTTATTGTTACTTTGCCACAAATTCATCCTACCAATGTTTATTGGGTGTCTAGTCTATGCTGGGCCATGAGGATATTTAAAAAACTAAAACTTGGCCCCATGTTGGGAGTTTATAATCTAGTGAGGCATGCAAGGAAGTTAAAGAACCAGTGCATGAAAAGTGCTAAGAAAGGAGGAACAGGGAGCTAAAGCCAAGACTGCTGTGTAGGAAGAGGTACTGGAAGTCTGTGTGGAGGTCCTGCTCAAGCCTGAGTTCTGCTGTTGTAACATGAACACATCTTTCCACCACACCACAATCTTTATTTATGAATGTGTCAAGAACGTGTTTTGCAGCTATACACTCTATGTTACAATTTATTTTTAAATTCACTTAATCTTAGACCTTCTGAGCTAATAATTAACCTCTGGTGCTTTCTGTCCTTCAAAGTTCTCAAAAAACATGGATGGATTTTTATTTATTTTGCAAAGTTTTGAATATTATGAAGCTAAGTGCGTATATGACCTTTACATCATCTTCCATACCTTTTTGATTTCTCTCATTTAAGAAAGTACCATTTCATGCTTAAACTCCGCAAGTCAGTTTCTCTTAGCACAATGCCAGAAGCAGTTTGTTTACTCTCATTGTTAAATTCCCCTTTGAGCTGAGAAAAGGCAAGAACTAATACAGAGCTTCCTATTAACTGTCACCCATCAACGTCTGGAGTGTTCTGTGTGGGTGAGTTTTCTCTTAGGGAAAAAGACCTCCCGTTGCATGGAGAGAAGAGTGTTGGGGCACGGATGCTTTTTTGTTGGACACAAACATGTGCCCAGCACTGTGCTTGTGTCTTAGTTTTTTTTCAGTTAACTATATTCTAAATATTGAAGCACAATATTACATCACACCACTCTTAAAAAGTAGTCTCATGAAGGTCTTACTGCCTTTGAACACCTTTTCCTGGAGAGATTCTGTGGGTGGAATGTCCCACCTCCTCACTTCTCTTCTTCTTTTTTTAAAGAGAGAAGGACAGTGAGAGAAAGAGAGAATGAATCAATTTTCATTGAGTTTTTCACATGCCTTTCATTGCTCTGACACTTAGTTGTATACATGGGTGCTGGGGTTTGAACCCATGTACTTGTGCATGTGAGGCAAGCACCATAACCACCAAGCCACCGCTCCAGCCCCACTTCTCTTCTTTCAAGCACAGTGTGGGTCCCCGTAGCCTCATGCACCACAACCACTAAGCTGGGGTGAATGGATGTTTCCAGGAGCCTCTTTTGGGCTGACTATTATTCGCAATGGATATGGTTGTTCATGTAAAAATCCAAATGAATCTGTGGGCAAATATATTACAATTATAAGAGAGTTTAATAGTGTTGATACAAAATTAGCATAAAGGCAGTTATATTTCTATGTACCCAGAAAATGAGATTTTAGTATGATTTTAGTTATGATAGCACATAAATCCAACACTTAATCTCCAGGTGGGCTATCCTCAACGCTGATGACAGAGTAATGCTTTCAAGATGTAGGTCACATTTTGTCACTTAGCCACTGAAACCCCTCCAGTGGCTTCTCAGCTCACTCAGCATTAAAGGCAGAATCCTACAGTGTCACAGGTCCCTGATCTAGCCCTGTCTCCTCTCACCTCACTGCTAATACTCTCTCTCAGTTATTCACTTCCAGCCACATCTCCTTGCTTTTGCTAATCCATGCCAGGCTGGCCCCTACATCAGGGCACTTCACCTGCTTGTGACTTCAGCCAGAGTCACTGTCCCCCTCCAGTTATCCATAACCCGGCTGACACAGCTCTTCAGTTTTGATCCAGTGCCACTTCTTAAGGAGGCCTTCCCTGGACATCCTAACCAAATGTCAGCCCTCCATTCCGCTCCCCTAACACCTTCCATCCTCTTTACTCAACTCTGTGTTTTCTACAGTACTGATCACCGTCCTACATCACTTATTTTCTTTATTATGTTAATAGTTAATTATACTGACCCCCAAAGAAGTAAACTACCTGAGGTCAGAGTTTCAGTCTATTTTCTTTCCTGCTATATTCCCAGTGACTCGACACTCAGTATGCATTTATCAAATGAAGGAACTAGTGAATCAATGGCTGGATCCAAGAAAAGCCGTAGATAAAAATTTGGGACACTAGTTCTACAAAGCAAAATAAGACTAATAGTTGGAGTTCAGGTGGCACAATTCTGCTCAGTATTGAATTCTTCAGCAGCATTAACTTTCTCACCAAGTCACGTTTCATGTTCAGTACTTCACAAGAAGTATTCCACAAAGCCTATAAATTAATTATTAAATTCCAAAGATGTTATATAAGCTATTTTCATAACAGGTTGGAGGTGACTGCTATGTCCTCCAAATGCCCATAAACACAGACCAGCCCAAGGTTCTGTGATGCCACCCAATTGTTTAATAATATTCATGATAACAAAGATTTGCAAAAACAGCTTGTGTGCTCTTAAATAGGTAGTTTTCATTAGCATATGCCAATGTCATACTGCTAGCAATATTTCTCAGACTTAGGATAGTCTTGGAAAAAGATTTGGAAGTTATTGGCAAAAGAGACAGAATACTTAATGCATCTTAAAATCTTTGTAGCTTGGCTAGGAAAAAAAAATACCTCTGAACTAGAGCAATTAAATCTCAGCACAAATTTGCTAGATAAAATACTGCAGCTGAGGCAACCTATTTGTTATATTAAGACTTTTTATTTTTTACCAATGTTGTATATTTCCTATTTTGTGTTACATTTTTGTTCTTTGAAAGAAGGCAAAATATTGGATTGTGTGATTGCCCTTTTTTCTGTTTTTTTTCAAACATTACCTATTAAGAAATAGAGCAATATGTGCACCTAGTTCTGTGACCATATTGGTGGACATTCTTAAACATGATTACTCTTCTACTTCTAGAAATTGTGCTTAGGCGTTCAACAGAGAAATAAGCAAAATAATAACCGTGATGGAGAGCTTTAAAATTTTATTGAAGTGCACCCCTTGGTTTCCCTCCAGTGTGGACAGACTGGACGACACATGTGGGAGAAGGTCATGACCT
The DNA here is from genome assembly GCA_004027875.1 of Aplodontia rufa. Lineage (NCBI taxonomy): Eukaryota > Metazoa > Chordata > Mammalia > Rodentia > Aplodontiidae > Aplodontia > Aplodontia rufa. Next base: position 15,661 of record PVKS010019729.1, read on the forward strand.
GTGCAGGAAGCATTTGATTTTTTGTGTTGGAAGCACTCATGCTCTTTAGAATATATTGGCATGACTTTCATAGTAAAAATTATGTGGAGCTTTTACATTAAAATATATCCCTTTCCAAATTAATAACTTTTTACCCATGACTAAAAGTTTTATAGGAAAAAAATACTGTGTACTATCAGTATAAGGATTTTGCTTTTCTTCTTAGGCTACTTTCATTTGTTTCTTCTGCATCCTTTTAATGGGATTTGTAGGTCTCTTGAAAGGTAAGGTTGAAGTTTCCAAGCCTGGCCTGTACTTAATAACAAAAAATATTTGAAATGCAGGATTTTGCTTCTCCCTCTGGCTCAGAAAAAAATAAATCCATGTTTCACATTTAACCAAAAAATCATGATCCATTCATGTCTAAGGAATCAGCAATGTTACGTGTTTCACATACTAACTTCTCTACTTGCCATAGGTTTCTCTTCTTGCTTTGAATCAGTTTTTCTCAATTCTTCCCCTTTTAATGCTTGTGATTATTTCTGGATTGCCTTCAAATCAGGGGTCAGACTCTCTCATTGAAATTAACATGCATAACTGGAAGCTATCCACTCTACTGAAGACTTCCTGACTCAACCATTTCTGCACCCACTCTTCATTCCAGCTCCATCCTAGTCACTGGAGTCAACCTGACAATTAGATCTGGCTAGAGAAGTTCAGGACTCCAAGTGCTTTCTCATAATTTGCATGCATGATCCTTAAAGAAAAATATCTTCCCCAACTGCCAATCTTGACAACAGTGTTTCCTGTTTTGTTCTAGTGACGCAGAAGACCACAAGCCTTTGAAAAAAGGAAGTCGAACACCTTCAGACAGGACTGTGAAAAAAGAAGATAGCGATGATAGCCTCGTTGACTATGGAGAGGGGGTGAATGGCCAGTTCAATGAGGATGGCTCCTTTATTGGACAATACAGTGGTAAGAAAGAGAAAGAACCGGCGGAGGGAAATGAAAGCTCAGAGGCACCTTCTCCTGTCAACGCCATGAATTCTTTCGTTTAACTTTTAAGCTCTTTGCCAATGCCCGATTTCTCTAGAATGTTTATCTTAAGCACTTGTTTGGCAGCCCTCTCATATTATGAACATATGGGTGGAAAGTGTGTTTTCTGCTGTATGTTAATATTATGAGAACAGTAAGCAAGAGCATAACTCAGTCAAATGATATGTCAATGTGAACTGGAATGCAAAGTGCATACTTTTTCATTCAAACTGGGTTGTCTCAATTTCCGCAGAACTGATCAAAATCATTCAGCATCGTCAACAAATCATGCTATTTCCTCTTCAAGATACAGTTCAATAGGATGCATGAAAAATGCTACACATTTAAGGGACATACCTAAGTTAAGTATGTTATTAAAACACGGTTTGATACTTTGTTTATACTATCCTCAGCTGAACCCCTAAATATGAATTCCGTTTTCATTGTCAAGAGTGTTACTGTAGAATTCTCTAGAACTTCAATGTCTTTGTGGACATTGTTGTGAAATTGGTGACTCTATGTCTAGCTGTTGTTAGTCTTTTTGGGAGACTGGTAGGCACAGTGTGTACAGTATATACCTGCTAAATAAGTTAATTGTGACAGTTGCATTTGCTGATGCTTGCTGAGACTCCGTTACCTGCTCTTTGCTCCTGATACTTCCTAGGCTTCTTAATCTTCCAGGTATTACAGCAGCACAGTGTTCTACTTTGTATATTATCTCCTTGTTCGGTTGTTTTTAGGCATAAAGAGAGTGTAATGCATTTTGGCATTTGTGCCATACTGAAAGAATTGAAAACAAATCACTCTAATTAAATTTCAGAAAAATTTCCAGAAAACACAGGGCAAGATATATGCAGTGCCTTCAGACAATAAGCATTCCATAACATACTGCACTCTGTATCAGCCGGTACGGTCCTTTCCGTCATTGTCATAAAGTAACTCTGAAAAGCAGAGATAATGAAAACTGCAATGCTGAAAAATAAAAGAAATGGGAAAATAAAAATAAGAAGACAGGTTATTTTAAGGGGCTTTTTCCAATGCATAAGAAAAGCTTTATCATCACTGGACCGCATGACAATGTGGTTTCCATTCACACAAGCCACTTTCAGTAAGAATGTCAACATGGAATAAAATGAACAGAAAAATAAACAAGTTTTTGCAAAACTAAAAGCCCACAGCAGCATGCCAACAGGAACACATATTCCATAAGACTTTACCTGTGTGAGCTTTTGAAACTCTGTGCAGCATTGAGCAATGTGTGTGCAAATTACAATGGACACTTCAGAATCTAAGAAATCTGACAAGTGCTTAAAAGGGCAACAGCCTAAGGGATTACATCTGCAGTTCAAAAAGGAAATAGTATATATTCTATCTTATTCATAAATGATATCTATCAAGTGGTTTACCTCCAAATATGAAAATCTATAACAACCTATGGTTGAAGGAATGCTGTTTCATTTGCCAATAAATTGGTTTCTCATAACTTGCATCAAGTTTAATTTTAAGTAAAGCTTTTTATATGTAGATATTTTGTTGAATTTGTAAATATACTTAAAGTGTAGATGCTATACGCTTATAGGTGTTACATACAGATAAACAAGCAAACATTTTATGTTGCACTGTGTAAGAGATAAGCGAATTTGTGCAGTGCGTGGGATTGGAAAGCATCTAAGTACCTTTTGTGTTTTTCCCCCTTTTTGCTGTGACACTGAAATGGTGAACTTTTCCCCCGCGGGTTTCTAGCTGATATCTTCAGAGCTTTGCCTATGGAGCACAGTAGGTCTAGTCACCTGGCATCTTTGGTAAATGCAGATAAAGCATAGTTTGAAGTAATCCCAGGTCAAGATGGCCCTGAATGCTTTCATGTCTCCATATCCACTTTTGAAAGATCAACTTATTCATTGAAATATGAAAAATAAAAATAAAATGGACTTGCCTTGGCATCAGAGAGCACAAAGATAAAAGTTACTTTACATTTGTCCATGATTTGGGGAGAACAATAAAAGTACAGTTTTCACCCTTCCATAATCGTAGATGCTAAATTTATCTGTGCATGGAGTCACTTCTGTAATAATGCAACAGATTTTGTATTAAAAATTAAATGTGGTTTTAAAAGTCCCTCTCTTTTGTAATTTATCATGTGGAGTGGAGTGTGAATATCTAAGTAACGGTATATGTAACAATACAGGCAAATGTGAAAAAAAAGTAACTGTTAATCACTCTTGATCTCTGTGATTTTTAATTTTGTCTAACATATATTTCATGATGGTTTGGGGGGGCTAGTGGGGGAAGTGGGTTTGTTTGTTCAGAGGATTTTTGTGTGTGTGAGGTGAATTGACTTGGGGCCTCACACATGCAAGCCCTCTCCCATGAGCTACAGCCCCAGTCCCTGTTGTTTTGAAGTAATGCAAATTTCCATTTTTACTTTTTTTTTTCAGAAAGAAGGACAGTGAAAGAGAGAGAATCAATTTTTATTGAGTTTTTCACGTGGCTTTCGTTGCTCTGACACTTAGTTGTGTTGTGTACGTGGGTGCTGGGATTTGAACCTGTGTACTTGCGCATGCTGGGCAAGCACCATAACCACCAAGCCACCACTCCAGCCCCTCCATTTTTACTTTTAAAAGGCCATCTATCATAAGCAAAGAAATTAAATACAAAACTAAACATAATATAAAAGATAATAAAGCCTATAAAATATTTTAATGAAAAGCAGGAATAGATATTACCAGTCTTTTGGGGGTAGGTCCAAAGAATCAGGCGCTGCCTCCTTTCTCAAAGTCTGATTCCCCAGAGCCCACTGTCGGTCACGACCTCTCTCTTCTGCCTGCACAGACCTTTGCGCTCCTCAGCCACAGGCAGCTTGGATTTCTTATCGTGGCCTGCCTGATGAGAGGGTTTGGACATTTAAGAGTTTCACGTCATCTACTCCCTCTCTCCACCTCACTCCTCTAGTTATCTCAGAACCATCCAGCTCTGCAAACAGCCCAGCCTCAGAGGCTTGTTCCCATGTTCTCCCCCTCATCCCAGCATTACACCCACAAGACCTGGCTCAGAGCTCCCCTCTCTATGCAGCTATTTGAATTACATCTTATAACATAAGTGAACCATAAGATTCTGTGGAGACCTCAGTATTTCTCCTATGGAGGGCACGTCTGTTGCTCACTTCGGAACCCTCAGGCCCTTTCCCTCAAAGCCCTGGGCCAAATTCACAGACCACAGCCTCAGTCCACATCAGTCAGTGCTCTGCTTAGCAACAGGGATGGCAAAACATGAGTCTGAAAACAAAAATCATCAGCCCATTTCTGGAATAAGCTGTCCTCTTCGAATGGTTTACAATGTTCTGATTTAGTTTTAATGTCTAATTTTGGAATTGGCTTGTGGAGACAAGGAACTGAGAATTCTCATCCCATCCAAGCCAATCTCTTCCTGCACTTGAGAATTGTTTTTCCTACAGATGACCACCAGAGGGCCCCCGTGCTCTATTTAGCATGTGAGCACGCTCACAGTCGGGTGCGATAGCCAGGCGGGGAAACGCCTCTGTAAAGTGCAAACTACTTTGATAACCACACTGTTATCTGATATGCAGGAAATGATTGCCTGCTGCAACAGGGGAAATGGGATTTGCATCTTTCTCTAACGAGTTCATAGCTTCCAGGGTGGCTCAGTGACTTCAGCAGGGCGAACAAGGAGTAGATACCTTCTGATGCAAATTGGCAGGGGTGAGCAAACCAGATGAAATGGAGACTGGAGTCCAGCGTGGGGACAGACACAATCAAATGGCCACCTAGAAGGATGTGCAGTTCCACACTGAGGTAAGAGCTAGGAAGGGAAGGCCCGCGATAGACTGAGAAGAAATGATCGCAGAGACCAGCCTGGATGAGGTGGTCAGGAAGGCTGCCTTCAGGAAGTGTGAGCTGAGGGGTGAAGGACAGGAAGAACCAGGGACGAGCAGGTGGGCAGGGCTGCTGCCTGCACGTGGAGCATCCCTACAGCACTGCAGAGGTAAGGCCATGCAGGGCCTGAGGACTACCACAGGAGGAGCCTCTGTATTTATCCAAGGAACAGTGAGAAGTAATAGAAAAGTTAAGGGTTATATGATCAGATTTGTGTTGAGGGAATGGAAATCGTAGCACTTTGGGTGGGGAATGTCCTGAAGAATGGTCAGAGCTTTGTGGGGAGCTCTGCTTTAGACTAGAGTCTGAATCTGGGCCATAGCCCTGGACGTGGAGAGAAGTGAGTGGACTCTGAAGATATTGAGAAGAAGAAAACTGATGGGAGCAATGGATGGATACAGGGAGCTGGGGAGAAGGGAGTTATCAAAGATAGCTCTTAAATTCCTGGCTTGCCTAGGTACACCAGAGGTGCACTTAGGTAGAACATCAGAAAATAACCAGATTTGGGGATAAGTTACATATAAGTACAGGTTGATAAGTGGGGAATGTGGAAACATCTGAGACATCCAAACAGAAATGACTAGCAGGAATTGGACATACAAGTTTAAAGCTCAAAAGAAACTCTTAACAAGAGTTAAGCTGGGGCTGGAGTGGTGGCTCGGCGGTTAAGGCACTTGCCTGACTTGCGCGACTTGCGCCAGTACTTGGGTTCAAACCCCAGCACCACGTACACAAGAAAGTGTTGGAGGAACAAAGTTCCATGAAAAACTACATAAAAAATTGCTTCTCTCTTTCTCTCTCTCTCTCTCACTGTTCCACTTTCTTTAGAAGAAGAAAAAAAAGAATCAGGCCACAAGCCCCAGATAAGATTGCCAAGAAAGAAGAATTTGGGTAAGAGAACTAAGGACTATACTTTAATAGGAAACTCCCAAATGTACCACACAGCAAGAGAAGGATGGAGCTGCTCCCTGGAGACACAAGGAGAATGTGTTGTCTTGGAAGCCAGCGAAAGAGACTTATGCAAGAATGAGGGTGGTTTAGTATCAGATGGTGCTGGGAAATCATGCAAAATGAGGATCAGGGAATATTTTTTGGATTTTCAGACATGGAGGTCCTGAGATATGAGTAAAGCTGGTTGGGTGGAGGGTGGCAGCAGAGTAGGATGCAATGAAGAGAGGAAGGTGAGGAGATCCAACCTGGACAGCCCACCCATCCTTGAGTTTGGTTACCACTGTAATAATATAATCTAAGCATCCTGCTCTCTGCCCATAACCTCTGCAATCTATTGTCTCCTCTACTTTCCCTCACTACTTCAGCTTGTGCCTATATCCTGCCCCTTTCCCAGCATGTTATAATCCACCACTTTCGAATGATGGACTTTTACATCCTTTGCTACTCTGTCTTGTCTAAATACCTGTGGAGGTATCAAGGGGCTCAGGATCAGGTATCCAGCCTTCCCCTAAAAGCTGGGGGATAGAATGGAGGTCAGCACCTCTGTAAATTCTTAAACATCATCAAAGGGCTCCATTCTTAACCCTGCCTAGGAGACCTGCTAATTTTCACAGATAAGCTTAACATTCTCACACTCATCAAGGACTATCTCAGATCTTCTCTCCTCTCCTCCAGCTTTAAACCGTGCCCCCTTTCCAACCTACCCTCACAGATCACTTCCCATAAAATGACCTAGCATCCCAATTACTGAAGGAGAAAGAAAGAAGTGTGGGTGAGAATTTCCTGCTCTCTGCTAGCCTGCCTCCGTGGTCTCCATCCTCTGCCTCTCTCTCCTATTGAATTACGGGAGCTGTCCTTCCTCTACCTAGCGCCAGGCTTTTACCTGGGTCTGAATGCCTCCTTCTACTTAGTGGGCTCTCACCCATCTGTTATCCCTGCTCCTGCTCCTCTGGATTGTCTCTTGACATTTCAGCAGCTGAGTCTGAGTCTTTCAGAAATAAGCAGACCTTTGACACCTCTTATTTCCCATCCCATGCACCCACTTCAGTTATCATCTTCTCTCCTCCACCTCACGGTCAAAAAGGTTGAAATGATACCAGGAGAAGTATACGAGGGTAATCACAGACGCTCCTATTTACCAGACAGTAAATCCTTTGTTCCTTTTTTGCCATGAAGCTTCTGCAGTCCCGCTCAGTTTATCCTATAGACAATGTCTCTCTTCAGCTGTAACTATGACCCTCATTATCTCAGTGAACAACTCAAAAAAGAAATTTTCTTCTTAATCAAAGGTTCTCAGCAAGCACATTGGAGTCACCTGGGGAGTCTTAAAGGACTGCTGCCTGTCCACTCAGCCCCACAGAGTCTCTCTTGTTCTTTTCCAAGCTATGGCTTTGGAATCACAATTTTTTAAAGTTCCCGGGATAATTTTAATGTGCAGTCAAGATGGAAACCAGTTTAAAGGAACAGTCAGTTCCCACGTGATAGTGTGTGATTTAGAAGTGTTCAGTGAACAGAATTTTGAATACATTTCTTTACACAGCCCACCAGTGGATCTCAAATTCTCATTAAAAAAATATATCTAGAGGAAATAGACCCCCTCAGATACTGCTGATTGGAATATAAAATGGTACAGCCCCTTTGAAAAACAGTTTGGCAGTTTCTTTAATTGTTAAATATAAATTTACCACATGACCTGCTAGGGCACTGCTAGGCATACACCCAAAAGCAATGAAAACCTGTGCCTACACAAGGAACTGTACATAAATGTTCAGAGCAGCATTAGTCATAATAGCCAAAAGAACCTCAGTATCCATGAGCAGAGAATGAATAAATAAAATGTGGTATATCCACATCACATGGTAGGTATAACAATGAAGTCAAATGTCATTCAGCAGTGTTTTTTAAAATATTGATGTACACAAGGTAAAGGACCCTCAAAAACGTTGTGCTGAAATAAAAAGCCAGACACACAAGCCACACATTGCATCACTCCATTTTCTTGAAATGTCCAGAAAAGGCAAACCTATGAAGACAGACAATAGATTAGTGGCTGCCTGGACCAGAGATTGGGAACAAGGATGGACTGTAGATGGGGTGTGAGAGATTTTGCGGGCATGGTGGAAGTGTTCTAAAACCTCATTGTGTTGGGGATGGCACAACTTGGTGAATTGACTAAAACATCATTGAATTTTATATTTAAAACAACTTATGGTATTAGGTTACACCTCCGCAAAGTTGTTGAGAGAAACCGTTCCTAGGCACATATTTGTCAAAGTGAAGAGGGCCGTGTATAAATGAAGCTTATGATGCACATGGCCCCCTGTGATGCAGCTCCTCACCTCCGCATCCTCCTGCTTCTACAAGGAGACCATGCGAGACCAATGTTCTCCAAGTGTGGTCCCCAGAATAGCACCACCAGCATCATTTTTTTTTTTTAAGATAGAAGGACAGTGAGAGAGAGAGAGAGAGAGACAGAGAGGATCATTTTTTTTTATTGAGTTTTTCACATGGCTTTCGTTGCTCTGACACTTAGTTGTGTATGTGAGTGCTGGGGTTTGAACCCATGTACTTGCACATGCCAGGCAAGCACCGCAACTGCTGAGCCACCACTCCAGCCCCCAGCATCACTTTTCAGAAACGCAGATCCTCAGGCCACCCCAGTTGTTCTGACTCAGGAGCTCTGAGTTGGGGACAAGCATCTATGCTTTCAAAAGCCCTGAGTGATTCTGATGCAGGCTAGCACATGAGAAATACAGCACTCGCTCACTGCCTGGCCTCTATCCTCTCCCACCTGTAGATTCAGGTAGGAATTGTACATCTGTTGAAAGTAAAAGAAGAAGCTTGGCTTTTTTCAAAATAACAAAAAAACTTGAAATACTCTAAATATCTATCAATAGATAAATGGAAAACATCTTTTGGTATATATATTCCTACAAATGAAATATAAATTGACTATAAAAACTCATTCCACGGAGTGTAAAAAACCAAACAGGAATTTCATTTAGGTGAAACACTGAAAAAGGCAAAACTAGCTTACCATAACGGAAAGCAGATTAGTGATTGCCAGGGGATAGGGAGAGATTTACTACAAAGGGGCAGAAGGAATTTTTAGGGACAATGGAAACAGTCCATACCTTGATTATGGTTGGAAATAGGAGAGTTCGTTTTTTAGGACTCATAAAACTACATACTTAAAATGACTATGTTTTATTGTGTATAAGTTGTATCTCAATAAAATTGACTTTGAAAGGGAAAAAAACTGGGCTTAAGTGACTCCTCTCCTTGGTTCTCTCTTACTCTTTGGTTTGTCTGCCTGAAAGAAGGGCCGCGGATCATTGGGCTCTGCCCACCTTCAGGGGAAAGGTCTATGGTGGCCATCTCTCTCCCAGCAGCTTGGTGGTAGGGCTGATGCTGTCTGTCAGGCCTAGGCTCTGGTATACACACAGACCTCTCTGGTTGGGTGGCCCCAGGCTTGAGAAGTACAGGATAGGATGGGAATTGGGGAAAGTACTTGTGGCAGACCATCAAATCCACACTCTCCAAACCCATCCTAGAAATGAAGCAGTATTTGATTTCCATCTCTGATTCCCTCATCCGTATTCTCAAGTTAACTCCAAACTGAGGCCCTCTCAACCCTGATAGCCTTGGCCAGAGCTGGACTGTTTCATCCTTTACCGTGAGGATGGTAGGAGCAGCCCTGACAGAGGGAGACAGTCCTTTCCAATTTCTGTGACAAGGCCACTTCTGCAGCCCTAGCTTGCTGGTGTCTTTATCTGATTCTCAGCTGAATATTTACCTTGCAAATGATTAATATTCTCCTTTGTCCCTTTTAACAGACTATGGGGCTCCAAGTCTAGGGTAATACTTGTAAGATGTATGTCTTTTCTGTCAAACTTGAAAGACTATAATGTATAACCCACTACCTCCATTTTAGATCCCCCTTCCCCTTTGAAGATAGTAACTCCCTCATCTGTGTCCACCCACCTTTTCCCAAGGACCCCTTCCAGTACCCACTCATCCTCTTCAGATGAACTTTGCTGAATCACTCTGACCCTCCCCACTGTGCAGCGACCCCAACCCCCACTCTCTCCAGTCGCTGCCTACTTCCTCGTTGCATCTGCCTCCACCTTATCTCAGCCAACCACACAGACTGTGCACCTGAGCTTCTCCAGTTAGAGTGAAGGGCAGATCATCCAGTTGGAATTAAAAACCCCTCACTTCCTTGCTGGGGGCGCATTCTTTCACCTTCGGCTGAAGTAAATTTTCTGCCTTGCTCACCCACACCGGACCACATGTTTGATTTCATTTAGAACATATTTGAGTTTAGTGGTTTTAATCATTAGCTTGGCAAACCAGCTTCCTGCGGATCAAGGCAGTGGCATGTACTTCCTTTAGCACCATCTCCCCTTGTGTTACTATGGTTTGTGACTTCCCTTTCAGAACTGTTTCTGGTTTTATTTTTTTATTTTTCTCTGTCTTCTCTGGCAAAAAAACAAAACTTAAGTTAAACTTAATTTAATTAAAAAATCAATCTACTCCCCTAAAAAGAAAAGATAATTTTATATAATGTTCCTGGATACTGTACAAGAAAACAGGCATGCAGCAGCTTTTCACAAAAACAGTATAAATGTGTGTTCCCAATAAAGTGCTCTGGCTCTGAGTGGAAAAACAAGGCTATGGGAATAAACAATGAAAATAAAAGCAGCAGCAACTGGCGTCTCGATGGATTCGACTGACAGCTGATTAGTGGGGGAGGAACCAGAAGGCGATGAAAATGTAGAGAGATCACACAGTCTTCCAGGGGGAGGGACATGGGGTATGTTGACTCTCTCACTCTTTCCTTCTCTGCATCTCTTTCCAAACTGCCAAGAGGGCAGTTCTGGTAACCAAGACCACGGAGGTGACATTAGAATCCCCCCATTCCATTTGTGGTGAACCTTGGGAACTTTGGCCTTCAGAAAGACTCCACTCACCTCCAGGGCTGTGGGGACGTGTCAACATATTGAAGGATGCTGCTACAGCCCCCTGATCTTCCCTGGCTGAGTCCAGAAAGGCAGAAATGAGAAAAGACACATTTTTATAAATCTTCATACAATTTTAAATTCCCAAGGCAAAAGTTGAAATGAAATGCCAAATATAAACAAGACCATATAACCTTTTCAGGACTGGATGCTTGCGTCCCTCTGGCTTCAGTTCATATGTTGAGAATCAAACCCCTACTGTGACTCTATTTGCATGTAGTTCCTTTATCGGGATGACTGAAATCAAATGAGGGCAAAAGGGCGGGTCCCTTATAATTGGATTAGTTCTCTTATAAGAAGAGCTTACATCAGCTCTCTCTGTGCGCACTCGCTCTCCCTCTCTCTGTCTCTTCCTTTCTCTGCCATGTGAGGACATGGAGAGAGGAAGTCCACCTGCAAATCAGGAGGAGAGCTCTTACCAGGAAGCGAATTGACTGGCACCTTGATTGGCACCTTGATCTGGCACTTCCAACATCCAGAACTGTGGGAAAATAAATTTCTGCTGTTCAAGCCACCCCGTCTGCAGTATTTTATTATGGCAGCCCAAGCGGAATAATCCTCTGCAAATCACTTTGTGTTCTTTCACTTTCTGTCCCCCAAATGTAAGCAACCCTTGAGATGTTTGCTATTTTACATGTGTTTTCAGCATTTAATCTTCTTTTTAGCTAGGAATTGCTGTGCTACAGTGAAAAGAAGAAGAAAACAACTACTCTGCCTCCAGCACTTGTGTTAAATGCCATGCACCAAGGGCAACATAGCCATGATTCCTGCTGGATACTCTCACCACTCCTGTGAGGAAACACCACTGTTCTTTCCAAAAACCACACAGCTGTGGGGAGAGCTAGCCTGAGAACTCTAATGTGTGTGACTCCAAGATATAAGCGCTTTCTCCCTTTAAATTATTTATCCTTAAATAGAAACTACAAAAATCCAAATCTGATACAAAACTGGGAGGAGATTAGGCTTTTGGGTCTGTCCAATTGTAAAAGACTAATATTTTTAAATGAAAAGAAATCCTCCTGCTTTTAAAGGACTGTCGATCCTCAGTCCAGTGGCTATTGGTACCTTTTCTGGGTATCTGGGTTTGGAGCTTCCCTAGTTTAGAACTACCTTGACTTGAACCCACACTGATGAAAGAATAGCCACCCACATCTTCCTCTTCTTACTGTTTGGCATATAGAGCCCAACACGAGGACAGCTAATTTTGGAAACTCACCTCAGCCAGGACTTGTTGTGAGGCTGTCATATGCTCCAGCAGGCACAGCCAAAACTTTCTCAGTTCCCCCAAACTTGCAAGTTGCCTCGTAAAGTCCTTTACCCTTGATGAGACATGTTAGAGGTTGTCAGGGGTGTGTCATTATTATTTTCCACCAAGATGGGAAGGGCATAATGAGAATCTGAAAGTCATACCTTGTCATGAGCTCTGCTCATGGACAGACAGAGACTTTGGAAGCCTCAGCTCTCTACTCTTCTCAGCCAAGCACAGTCTTGCCTCTATTTTATACAGAAAAAGAGAGAAAGTTGAGAGGGCTCATTTGGATATCTGGGTTTTCTCCTCTGCATCTAGTTGCTCCATGAAAGGATTAATACTTTGGTCAAGCAACACATCTCTGAGCCCATGGCTAATCCAGTGTTCCACAAGTGTTGGAAGCATAGAAACAATAATCCCTGAAAGTGGAAATCTAGGTGCCTTCTAGCCCAATCACTCAGAGTCTGGGCCCCAGCCCTGTGGTAGTGCATAGACTGCAGTTACAAAGACAGATGTCACTGTGGGCTGAAGTTCCACTCCAAATTAGCTCACATTCTGAGGTGCTGGGGGTTAGACTTCAACATATGAACTTGGAATGAGGGGTAGAGGGCACAATCCAAGCCCTGGCACATGGGTAAATGAGAGTTTAATCCTGACAGTGCTATTCATCTCCTGTAGCTTCTGCCCCCCACCCCCACAGCTGGATGAGGGTTGCCAAGGGAACAGGAAGGAGGTTGCTGCCTTTGAGGAGCTAAAATTTGAGCCAAGGCCTATAGAAGGTGAAGGTGGTATCAGGTTCCACATGGTCTCAGGTTTGGGACCACAGAATGCCTAGGTCATCCAAGTGGTGACAAATGCTATGTCAGGATGAGGCTGGGGTTGCACCTGAAGACCCAGGAGGATAATGAACAGATTAAGGAAGGAGTTCACACAGTTTTGAGTACATTGAAATAGTACAATGCTTGGATTCTTAAAAGTGCTTAGAGTTCTCTGCAAAACTTTTGTTCAAATATATTTTCATTCTCTTGGCTGTTTTAATGACCTAAATTCTTTATTGATTATTGTACATGACCCATTGGCATTTCTCGCCAATTGTCCCTTCTGGGAGTGAACGTTCTGAGCTGCCAGAAGACAGACAAAACAAAACAAGAGAATTGCACTCTGGAGAGTGGTTAGCTCAAATACAGGATGCCACAGGAGAGAGGGGAAGGTCCCTTGGCATGGCAAGAAAGAAAAGGCAGAAAAACCCAAGAATTAGTGGTAACACAATAATAAACAGGACAAGCAGGAGGAGCTACCATGAAGCCTCTAAGTGGAAAACAATGTAAGAGGTGCTCCCAGAAATTGTGTGACCTGCCTCTCACTGCCCAGGCTGGAGCATCAGTTGAAACTGGGGCGGCTTCCTCCAACATTTTTTTTTTTTAAAGAGAGAGGGACGGTGAGAGAAGAGAGAGAAAGAGAGAGAGAGAGAGAGAGAGAGAATCAATTTTTATTTAGGTTTCCATGTGGCTTTCATTGCTCTGAGACTTTGTTGTGTGCGTGGTGCTGGGATTTGAACTCGCATACTTGTGCATGCCAGGCAAGCGCCATAACTGCCGAGCCCAGCCCCTTCCTCCAACTTTTTAAGTCAGCGCTCCTGTCAAGCACATTCCATCTTCTTAGCGCTGTCACTCTTGGGAAGCCCCAGCCAGCTGTTCTGCACTGCTTCCTTGCTATGTCATTTCATCACTGGGAAAATTAAAAGAATTCTGTCATTTCATCTTAAAAATAGGTTGATAGATAGCCAATTGTTAGACATTCATTCAGAATACCATGGGTGTGCAAATGCGCCTTACCCAGTACAGGGTAAGAGAAGCGTTCGCTCAACAAATACTGAGTGCGGAGTTCATTAGTGTTATAAATGAAATCAAACACGTGGTCAGGCGTGGGTGAGCAAGGCAGAAACTTTACTTCCGCTGAAGGGCGAAAGAAAAATGCGCCCCTCGCAAGGGAGTGAGGGGTTTTTAATGCCGACCTGATGCAATACTGCCCTTTGCTCTAATTGGAGGAGCTCAGGTGCACAGTCTGCACGATTGGCTGTGATTAGGTGGAGGCAGGTGCAAGAGGAAGTAGGCGGTGACTGGGAGAGAATGGGGGTGGGGGTCGCCGCACACGTGGCGAGGGTAGTAGGGATTCCATGTTCGCCGGAAGAAGATGGCTGGGTACCGGAAGATGACTGGGTACCGGAAGGGGTCCTTGGAAAGACGTGGGTGGACACAGGTGAGGGAGTTACTATCTTCAAAGGGGGAAGGGGAATCTAAAATGGAGGTGGTAGATTATAAGTCACAATCTTTCAAGTTTGACAGAAAAGACATACATCTTACATAGGCACTGGGAACACAAAGCGAGCAAGTTGCAGCCCTGTCCAAGAGACTTAAAGACCAAGAATGGGAGGGGTAAAGGGGCAGCAGCCACAGCACAGAAGGCGGCTGCTCCCAGAGACAACAGGGCACTCTCCAGCCTGGACGGAAGGGTTAGAGAAAAGGCCCTGGAGGTGACACTGAGACTCCAGTGGTATTAAGTAGACGGCGGGTAAACCAGCTTTTTCTCTAAAGCGCGAGGTCACAGATATTTTGACCTTTGCAGGTGTTTCGTCTCTTCCATAACTACTCAACTGTGCCTTTGTAGTGGACGCTGCAGCCACAGACAACATGTAAGATCAATATAACTGTTTCAACTAAACGGTTTTTATGGACACTAAAACTTGCATTTCATTTCATTGCTGTGTCACAAAATATTATTATTATTATTATTATTTTGATTTTTCTAAACCATGTAAAAATGTAAAAACCATTCTTAGCTTGGAGGCCATTCTAAAGCAGAGAGGAGGCCACACTGGGCCTGGGGATTGCTGACCCCTAATCTAGAGAAAGAAATAGGCAAAACACAACCCTCACAGGAAGCAGCTCCTGGGCAGGCACAGGCAGGAATATAAAAGAATGACATGAAAGAATGATCGTTTAAAGGATAAAATAATGACTCCATATGAATATAGAATAAACATGTACCAATGATTTTAATTCATTAATTAAGGCGGGAACTGGGAAAATGTTATAACCAGTTCAAAGAAGAATATTTTAAAAACATATACAGGCCATCAGAAAGGCTGAAATCAATTGGCTGATATCTATGTGGCAATGATCAATTGTGTCTCTACAGGACCCAGTTTACATTTCCATAAACATCATTTTCATTACTGTTAACATTCTAAGACTTTCAGAGTTGTGAAACCGTTCTAAGTCGATGAAGGACAGATGTAAACAGGAAAGATGTGCTGCACAGAATAACCAGGCCCCTTTCTACCTGTTTCACAGATTTTTAGCATTTTTCTGCCACAGTTCCCTGTGATCAGAAGGAAGAGCTCTGAGAGGGTCAGTTTGTTACCTATGATAACTCCCGTGACCTGGTCTTTTCTACTTCTTCCTCTCCTGCTTCTGTGATGTGTCAGTTCATCTCAGGGGAATTAAAAGAAATACTGAGGGACTGGAGTGGTTACGGCGACTGGAGTGGTTACGGCACCTGCCTGGCATGTGTGAGGACACAGGTTCAAACCCCAGCACCACGTATACATGTCTGAGCAACAAAAGCCACATGAAAAACTACATAAAATTGATTCTCTCTCTCTCTCTCTCTCTCTCTCATTATCCCTCTCTCTTAAAAAAAAAAAGAAAGAAATATTGTTATCTGTGTGATTATGGGTAAGTTACTTGATTCTTTGTACAGGTTCCTCATCTATAAATAAGAATAATTCAGCACCTATATCACAAGGTTGATGTGGAGAGTAAATTATTTAGTCAGTCTCATTCTCCTATAAAACATTTCCCCAGGGAAAGTCACTGAAAACTTCAAGTGTTCCAAAAAAATCTGTACCACAAAGCCACCACACCAAAGAACAAAATAAAAGAAACATGGCCATCTACGTGGACTGTTAAAGCAGGGAAGGTGGAGAGCGGCTGTGGACTCTGTGGCTTTAACTGAGCTACTTAACTCTAGATTTTGGTTTACGTATCTTGAGGTCAAAGGGTTCGATCTTTATCTTTAAAGTCCTTACTGGGTCTCACACTCTATATGATTGTATTATCAATCTATGCATAGAAATGACACAGTTTTTACCCACCCACCAACAATCTTAAAATTTAGTGCAGTTTAGCACTTTCCCATAAATGTTGAAATGTATTTTTAAATTCTTATGAGAATTATAAAAACCAACTGGTGGGCTCAAGTCCCCTGCTCCATTTTACATGCCCTGCCAGCTCCGTCAGCCTCAGTCTAACTAGGATGCCCCAAGGCAGATTCTGAGGTGAGCATCCAGGGTAACCTCCGGCGGAGCCACTGCAGGCTTCCCAGGCCTTCCCCTATTAGAGAAGAACTGGGAAGGTATAAGAGAAACCGAAGGCTCACTCCACTGGGTTCCACTCCAGTTGCCAAAGGTAGCAGAAAGCAGGTGACACCAGGCCCATCGGAGAGAGTTTGCCACTTCCTCGAGGCCTGGGGGCTTTTTAGGCAGCCCACACCCATCTCCTCTCAGCTTTGGCAGCTGGTGTACAGCTTCGTTAAGCACTGGGATCTTAGCTCCGGTTCACAAATCCTATTAAAGCCTGACTAGCTGTTTTCAAGGCCTCTGGGAGTGAGTAATCCTCCACACGTCCTGTAAGAACTTGTAATGCTCACCTGGCCCGCTGTGCCCAGGGAAGACTCCTTAAGGCTGGGCAAGTCTTGTTAGGTGCAGCTTCCTGCCCCCAGATAGGTGGCCCCCTGGGAAGGAAAGACAGGCAAGGCCACAGCCAGAGCAGCAGCAGCAGCATAGTCAGGCTGTTCTAGTGGAGAGGAGGCAGCACCCAGGGCTGCCTTCCGACGAAGTGCCTTGTCCTAAGGAAGAGGTGAAATGTTCACTTCTCTCCCACTTCACTGCAGTTCAACTGAAAGCACTGAATTGTATGTTTACAGCAAATGACATTTGAGAGGTAAATTATACCAGCTGGAAGCTGCCAGTTTTGAAGGTTCGATGACTAAAGAAATAGCTGGAATTTCTCACTGCTGAGTTCAAGTCCTTGCTCTTGCTCTTCAGCCTGTCCTCTAATTCTGAGAGTAGGAAGAGCAAGTCAGGACAAGAGAGCCAGGGACAGCTCCTCAGAAGGCTGAGGCAGGAGGATCACAATTTCAAAGTCAGCCTCAGAAACTTAGCAAGGCCCTACGCAACTTAGCAAGACCCTGTCTCAAAATAAAAAATGAAAAGGGCTGGGGATGTTGCTCAGTGGTTAAGTACCCCACAGTTCAATCTTAGGTATCAAAAAAAAAAAAAAAAAAAGAGTGGGGGAGAGGGTATATCTAGAAAGATACCGAAATGTTGTAGACTTGCAAGTGACTCCTAGTTTCTTCACATGTATTTGGGTTGTCTAGGGTTTGGGTAAACGAGCACATATGATTTTTCAGGAAATGAGATAAAGCCATTTTCTTTTTGAAAAATGAAAGTGACAAATGCCAAGACCTTAAGAAGAGCTGTGCTGAAAGACCACTTCTGATTTGCTGATAAACTGACCTTTCTGTTCAATGGACAAATTATTTTTCTTGAAACTATCTCGGATCTGGCAACACTCCATCCCTAACTATAATCCCAACAGGTAAATAGTTAAGCCTTTCTGAACTGCAGGCAGATATCCCAAGACATGGCATCAATTTATAGGAAAGTAGCCTTCAGAACCTATTCATGATTATTTGAATACAACTTTTGAAATGCAAACCACGTTGTCACTCGATTTTTATTATAAAACTGGAGATACACCTATAGGAGGAGAATCCTCCAGATATAAAATCACTCAAGAATTCAGCAGGACTTAAATTTACATATTTAAAAAGGAATAAAAATACTTTGTGGAACTACAATATTTGAAATAAGATTAAAACATACATATTCAGTGCCCACATTTTTATGCTTTGCACAATTGAAGTCTAAATGAAAAAATATAGTATTGGACTTCTCAAACAGATGCAAATCAAACAGTTGAACAAATCAACTTCCTAAATTTCACTCAAGCTCCAGCTGAAGTTTTTACCTAAAACCCAAATGTTGACCTTTGACCTCCTACTGCCTGGTGCTTTATGGAATTTTTTTTTGGTTTGTCTAAATAAATGAAACACATCAGTTTGGCAAATGTTAACTTTAAGCTTTCCTTGTGCTTAGTATTGAAATGGAAAAGATGTAGCTCCTGCCTTGTAGGAGTACATCAGATGTGAGCAGATTAGCTTGACCTGCTCGGAATGCAATCAAGGTGGCATCAATTTAAAATAGAGCAATAACCGGGCGCTATTAATCCTAGAGAATTGGAAGACTGAGGCAGGAGGATCACAAGTTCAAACCCAGCCTTAGCAACTTATCCAGATCCTAAGCAACTTATTGAGAACCTTTCTCAAAATAAAAATTAAAAGAAGGGGTTGGGGATATGGCTCAGTGGTTAAGCACCTCTGGGTTTAATCCCTGGTACCAAAAATAAAATATAAAAAAACCCAAAATATAGCAAGAAAATAAAATGACACAAATATCAGAGAAGAATCATTGAAAAATACCTCTGAAAAACTTTTAAGGTGTAAAGCAGTAGTGTTTGGGGAAAGTCTGTTGAATGTTCTCCCTGACATGTAAATATTGTGTAAAACTGAATATCTGGTTTGGCTCGGTTCACAACCATTATTCTTCCAAGAGGTGTTCGCCATGAATTTCTAGGAATCCCAAATACATCTTTTTCAAGCAACCAATAAAATGACCCACTGAAACTGCACAGGTTTAAAATGAATACTTGAATATCCTGACAGGTGAGTACAATTTAAGACTCTACCTTAACTTCACTCCTTTCCCAGAAACCTTGTTTGTAAAGGAGAATGGAATTCCAAACCACCTACACCTGCAATTCCACCAATGGTTATTCTTGCAGATTCAAACAAGATGTGTGAGACATTTACAGTGATCCCGAGTCAGTGAGGACCCAAACAAGAGCACCTCACCTGGCCCCACAGGAAGTAGACTGAAGTCTCTCATCTAAGAATCAAGCCCCTCTACTTCAGCACATTTTGTATAGCTGGAAAGTATCAAGCTTTTAAAAAATTACCACTGAAACATGAGCCCCCCCCAAAAAAAAACCAGACTAAAATATCTGCATTATCTCTGGCATTCAAAGTGGTTTTAGAGAAAACAGAACATTTGCCATAAAAATTTAGCTCTCTTTCCCTCTGCATACAGGGTGTGTAGTCAAAACCGAAGGCTAGTAACTTCACAAATCACCCTTTTTTTTTTTTTTTTTTTTTTTTTTGGCAGCTTTTGGAATACCTCTCATCTTTTTTCCTACCCTTAGGGCCTCAGGGAGAACAGTTCCTACTTAAACTGACTCTCACTTTCAGCTGTATCTTCACACGCCCTGTTCGCCGCCTGCACCTCTCAACAGAGACTCAAATCTCGGTAAGTCTTGCCTACTGTCTCCCTGGTGGGTTGGCATTTTGTGGATTAAGTGAAGGTATCAGCAAGGTCTGAATTTTTAGTAGTTATGTGGGGAATCTGTATTGAATTAAAAGAAGAATATAGTGGAGCATTGATAATTATTACATTTATAGAATAGTCAGACGACACAAGATTATTGTGGTGTAAAACAGCGTCCATGGGAAAATTGATGCTTAGTGAAGTGCTCCCAATGACGGGGCTCTCGATCTCAGGAGGGAAGCTAAGTGATGTACAAAGTGTTGAAACGCACAATTTTTAGTTGTGTATCGGGTGTATACTTATCGTCGCTTTGGAGATACACCTTGTAAAATTTAGCAAAGATCTAGATTCTTTAGAACTTTCCATGCTTTCTAAATATTTTGTTAACATTCTAGATTATGAGTAAATATTAAATTTTAAGGAAAACTTGGTGTCTTTGAAACAAAGATAAATTTCATATCTGCACTCTGCATTCCTCCCTATGATGCAATTTCTGGGGAAAAAGTTGAAATTTCTAATGATTCCATATGTAACATGAAAAAAAAAGTTATACAAATGAGAGGAAAAGTTAAACATGAGATTCCTACGAGAACTGTTGCTTTAGAGTAGTAAAGTGCCACTGTGCTAGAAGATGTCTCAATGACTAACATTTATTTTGATTGCCCCTTATGTTGTATAGTACTGCAGAAGAACTGAGCAGTAGAAGCAGGAGTGGTCGTGCTTGTGCCACAGGCCTTTAGCAAGCACTGCTTCCGCCTGTGGGCCTAGGGCTCTGCACCCAGGCGTTACATGCCTCTCATGTCTTTGTCTGTTTCATCTGAACTGTCCAGAAAAAAGAGGCAACTCTGATAAGATGATGGACATGATGCAACCTTCAAGCAAGGACTGTTGACGCAATGTTAGTGGAAAGTAAATTAAATTAATTAGCAAAGACAGAAAGTTACTTATTATCAGTTTAATATATTTTGCTGTTTATTGCAATGCTTAATAGATATTCAGATCCTTCGTGCCTAGCAGCATTCACTAAACAATTACCCAAATGCATCCAGTGCCTTTGGAAATATATTTACACATTTTTCCATCCAAAGAAGGGATTATTAGTGCCAATCACTTTTAGATAGATTACTCAAACACATCAACGAATTGAGGGAAAAAAATAAAAAAGTCAGGTAGTCCGTGTGCGGCTTCACAAATGTCGGCTCTGGTAAACCAAGCAGAAAAGCAGCACCAGTGAGATGTACGGCTTGATGAAGGAAGGTATGGGTGGGGATACCACAGCTTCTGAAACTGTGCTATATGTGCAGCTGTGGATTTTATATAGACCAGGTGGGTGATCTCAGGTAAAAGAACTGCTAAAAGTTGTCAGAGTTACTGTAACATTTATCTACTTTGGGGCTTAACTCGCCTAGAATGAAAAACAGAAAACTGGCAGGAACACAAGAGGTGATCAATTTTTGGAAATTAAAGATGAGATGATAAATGTCATGGATGAGAATACTGAAGCCATTTGTAGTTTCTCAAGCCCGGCACCCTTGACATTTGGGGTTGAATGATTCTTTGCTGTGGAGACAGGGTCTGTTATGTGCATTGTGGAGCACTTATTTAGCAGAATCCCTGGCCTCTAGCCACTAGAGTCCATGAGCATCCCTAATTCCTATACAGTTTAATATGTCTGCAGACATTTCCACCTGGTCTGCGCTCACCCCAACATCAGCAGTTTTAGATGCCTGCAGCATCTAAATGATGGACTGAGGCTGCCTAGACTGTCGAGATTGTACTGCTAGCTGGGCGCAGTGGTGCATGCCTGTAATCCCAGCAGCTTGGGAGGGCTGAGGCAGGAGGATTGAAAGTTCAAGGCCAGCCTCAGCAACTTAGTGAGACCCTTTCTTAAAAAAATAAAAATAAATTAAAGGCCTGGGGATATAAGCCTGATTGAACACCCCTGGGTTCAATCTCCAGTACTCAAAACAACAAGAATGCCCCTGTTGCAAGGTAGATTGTCATTACATGTTAGCTGCCAACTTTGGCAGCAATAGCAGCTCCAAACATTGCAGTGTGGACTTGGAGGTCCAGGGCAGTGGTTCTCAAGTTGAAGCATTCGTCAGATTCACCAGGAGATCCATGAAAGCTCAGAAAGTTGGGTCCCATCCCCAGAGTTTGTGAATCAGTAGGTCCTGGGCAGGGGCCAGATCACTTGCTTGCATTTCCCAGGTGATGGTGCTGCTGCTGGTCAGCAGAGTCACCAATCCCTGGGTTTGGCCAGTCCCAATGAATGTTCCTGAAACCTAGGGACTTTCTTTCTTTGAAAGAGGGACAGTGAGAAAGAGATAGAGAAAGAATCAATTGTAGTTTTCCATGTGGTTTTTGTTGCTCTGACACTTTGTTGTGTGTGTGGTGCTGGGGTTTGAACCTGGGTCCTCACACATGCCAGGTAAGCGCCGTAACTGCTGAGCCATCACTCCAGCCCCACCTAGGGACTTTCAATGTTAAAACTGGGAAAGTTCTGGCAAAC
This sequence comes from Aplodontia rufa, assembly GCA_004027875.1. Classification (NCBI taxonomy): domain Eukaryota; kingdom Metazoa; phylum Chordata; class Mammalia; order Rodentia; family Aplodontiidae; genus Aplodontia; species Aplodontia rufa. Next base: position 37,805 of record PVKS010019729.1, read on the forward strand.
CCAGATGAATTTGTTGCTTTATTAAGTCCACACTTTGAGAGCCATGGTTTTAGGACATAAGATTGAAGGAGTTTGATGAGAATTTGATTTAAGGATTAGAGACAGAGGGATCAAGGATGACCGTCAAGTTTTTGGTC
>PVKS010019730.1:0-37946 GCA_004027875.1 Aplodontia rufa
AAAAAAAATAAATGAATATGTTGCATTTATTTAGAGTATCTGATAACTTAGAATATTAAAGTGAGGATAAGTGCAAATATATTAAAGAAGACAAATATTCTAAAGTCTTTCTATTAAAAGGGGCACAGTTTATGGCTAGCTAGTTCAAAGATCTTTTGGATAATGTGTACCCATAGATATTTGAGTTATTGTTATGCAAAATCATCAATACTGTCTTGGCTAAGGGTCATTGAGATGAACAAAAGAGTCTACTCTAGAAGCCCAAAGGGCTATAAGAGATCATAGAAGTTTTTCAAGGTCTGACATTTGTTTTATTAAATGGACACAATATGTACTAAAAATTCTTTTTATGAAAAAAAAAAGCTTCTTGGAAGAGTGCACTATTGGGATTATCTTTGTAATAAGTAAGTGTGGTGTATCCTCACAACTCCATCAATTGCAACAAAATGTTGATGGACATTAGGAAAGATAAAATAAATTTAATTTATTGTGCACATTTTTGTTAAAAGTGCATATAACACAGCATTTTAGTTTTAAAGTCAAGAAGACTGTGGTCAATATTAAAAATAAAACCAGGTAAGATGCTAGCCTGGGGCTAGAGTGATGGCGCAGCAGTTACGAAGCTTGCCTGGCATGTGTGAGTACATGGGTTAAAACTCCATCACCCATGTACACAACTAAGTGTCAGAGCAAACAAAGCCATGTGACAAGCTAAATAAAAATTGATTCTGTCTCTCACTGTCCTTCTCTCTAGCCTGTTTTGCTGTGTATAAGTTGAAAATCTGTTGAATGAATCTTAATTTACTGAAGATTGCTTTCAGATTGCATAGCAACTATTAATCCATTTAAACTTTATATTTTAATGTTATATTTAAAAATCCGTAGCTTTTGTGAAGTATTAGCTGTGTATCACAACCAGAGAATTATTCATTCTGGATTGTTTTAGTGATCACTTGAACAAAACTTTCTCAGATTTATTGTTAGAAGTTTAAATTCTCTATGTTTATGAAAGCATATACATTTTCTAATAAATTTCTTAATAGATAATTATTGTAAATAAAGTAAGTACAGAAAGAGAACATGGAATGTTTAATTAAATTTTAAATTTCATCTAAAATATGAGGCTAGATTGGGATCATACACATTTTTATATATAGTCTATATATAGACTGGGATCCCATTATATGCTGAAAACATTTATAATAATGTACCATCTTTTTTTTTTTTTTTTTTTTTTTTTTTAGAGAGAGGGACAGTGAGAGACAGAGAAAGGGAGAAACAACTTTATTTTTAGTTTTTCACATGGCCTTAGTTGCTCTAACAATTAGTTGTGTACGTGGTGCTGGGGTTTGAACCCGGGTCCTCGCGCTAGCCAGGCAAGCGCCGAAACCGCTGAGCCACCGCTACAGCCCAATAATGTACCATCTTTAACCATTCTGATATATAGCTTTGTACCATCTTTAAACATTCTGTTATATAGCTTTGCTAAGCACTACATATTTATAAAGTCAAACATTTGGATCTGTATTCTTTGTTGTATCCTTTTACAATTTGTCATGTTTTCTAGATTTTGAAATCATTGTCTTTGCCTTGGATTCTCACAATTAATATCCAAAACTTCTGAAAGTCTTATTAAAGCCTTCAGCGTCAAAATTTCAGAATGCTTCAAAATTCTAAACAGTGTTTTATGGAAAAGAAAATGCTTATGATTCAAAAAGTATTTAAAGATATATTTTTATGGGATATGTATTTTTGTGAGAATAGTACAAAGGTTTCCCTAAATATCAATCTAAAATAGTTTTCATAATTAAATGAGAAGCATTAAGATTTTACTACTTTGACTTTATTCTAGAAATCTTAGTTGGGAGCTTGTCAGAAATGGACATAAGAATTTGGGGTCAGTAAATCCAAGGTTGGGGCAAGAGTCAATTTTGCAACCAGCTGTGGCCCAGGTGTGACTCCCATGGTTGGTTCACTGGCCACATGCAGGGAATATAAACCTAGATGAGACATTCACTTCTCTTTGTGACTATATTAGGTTTAAGCAACCTCTCAAAATACACGTTACTTTTAATTCTATGACCATTCTTCTCCAATAATGATAATCATTTGGTTTTTCTTTGTTGATGTGGTGCAAAGCATTTTTTACACACATTGTCTCATTCAGTTCTCACAATAAAACTGCGAGGTCAGTATTAGTGATGCCCTCTTTCAGAGGCATGTCATTGTGCAATTAAGAATGTGTACCCTGTTGTGCTTAAATATCAACAGTTTTTCCATATGCAAGTTCTTTTGTTTTTACATTTGTTCAATTGTAAATATACATTGCCCATTTTTCTAATGCATCTGTTTCACAAGTGGTAAAAAGAAATGATATACTTAAAACTATTTGTTTAAAATTTCAATACCTATACAATGCAAAAATGCAAATAATTAGAAAGATTTTAAATACATAGTAAAAAGTTTTATGAAGCAGTCATCAGAATTCCAGCCCCAAACCTTGTCCCACGATATCAAGGTTATCATGGGTGACCTTTGAAAAAAATGAGATATTCATTCCACTTATGATTTACTGTAACTTATTTAATCAATCTGATTGGTGGAGATTTATGTTGGATATCTTTTTACCTTTTATGAACAGTAGTGAAAGCTTTTCATGTTTTTCTTAGTGTAGAATAATTTTTTTTTTTAAAGAGAGGGACAGTGAGAGAGACAGAAAGAGAGAAACAACTTTATATAGTTTTTCACATGGCCTTAGTTGCTCCAACACTCAGTTGTGTATGTGGTGCTGGGGTTTGAATCCAGGTACTTGTGCTTGCCAGGCAAGCACTGAAACCGCTGAGCCACCCGCTCCAGCCCCTAGAATAAATTTTAGGCAGGAGAATTTCTTGGCCAGATAAAGTTCTCCTTTAAATTGATAGACAAATTAATGTTCAAAATCATTGTGTTTATCAATGATATAAAAAAGCATATTTAATTACCTGGCTTCCTGAACCTATATGTATTTTTCATTTTCATTATTTTGATCAGTGAAATTGATTTTATTTAGGTGATATTGCTTTTCAGACCTTTTAAATTTGTTGTTTAGTTGTTTTCCATAAGGCTATACCACATCACTTTCCTATTATCAATTTATGAAAACAATTTTTTCAACACTTTTTGCTCACAGATATTATAAGTAAATTTCTTTTTTCTCTTTTATTGGTCAATAAATTGCACTTGTTTGATTTATTATTAACATTGACTGGTTCTAAGTCATATTGTGTCTTTGCTCCTCATGTTCCACGTATCTATTGCTATGTAATAAATCACTCAGATGCAATTGTGTAAAACTGTTCATGAGTTCTGTGGTTTAGGATTTCAGAGGGTGAGTGGCAGTGGCTTCTTATCCATAATGTCTAAGGCCTCAGCTTTGAATATTCAGATGGCTGCAGGCTGGCCTCATCTGGAGACCTCCTTTGTGTGTCTGTAAGTGTCCTGTGATGACACCTGGCTGTACTAGGAGTCTAAGAGAACCAGTTCATGGTCTCTTCAAGTGGTTTGAGTTTCTTACCATGTGATAGTAGAGTTCCAAGAGAGCATCCCCCAGAATCACCTCTTACTGGGAGAGTGAATGGACTCCCAACAACACATGACCACTGATAAAAAATGCCATCGGCCACCCTGTATTTTCCATACATTGCTGACTGAACACTTTCTCACAAGTTTCCCAGTTACACATTCATTATTGTAAATAACTTATCCATATCAATTGACAAAACCATCATTTGTGAATTACCCACCAATAGTGCCTGCTTGATTTCTTAGACCATCTCCTATAACAAAGATAACCTTAATCATGTTACCTGTGATTCACACTTCTTCATCTTTACCTTTGAAGAATGCTTTCAAGTCAAATTAAGCTACATTAATTTCTTTCATACGAAGTTTAAATGGTTAGCTTTTCAAGGAACTTTCATTCCTACATTAATTCTTTTTATTAAAAGAGATATTCTTTTTCATGAACTTATTTTGCTTCTACCATTGAACTTTTTGCCTAATACATATCAATTATAAAAATGTAGTGATTAGCTCTTGGAAATATAATTAATATGTTGAAAAAAATAATTACCATACTATATTATACACTTCACTTTGGCTTTTCTATTAGTTAATTGTAGATTAGAGAGGCTATTTTGCTGAATTTTCATAAGTCTTTAAAGGAATAGCACATGTCTTGCTTCTTAAACTCAAAATTGATGTTTGGAATAAATGAAACTTCTTGACTTTAAAAAAATTTTACTTATAATCAATACAGTGAAGCAATTCTGTAAGAGATAGGTAGTATACTCTATGGGCAAATTTTGACTGAAAAATCTTGGAGAATGTCAGAGAAGTCACTTCTAAAAAACATTTTCTTATGTAAGTCAAAAGGAATGTCTAATGCAAGAGCTCTGGGTCTTATGCATAGAACTTTTAAAGAAAGTCACTGAAGTTGTGCTTCTGCCGTGTTGATTAGTGTTAAGAATCACAGGGGTGGGGTGAGGTAGTGGCAGCTGGAGCAGTGGTTCAGCAGTTATATTGCTTTTCAGGCATGTGCAAGTATGTGGGCTTGAACCCCAGCACCATGTACACAACCAAGTGGCAGAGCAACAAAAGCCACATGAAAAACTAAATAAAGTTGATTTTCTCTCTCTCTCTCTCATTTCCCTTTTTCTATAATTTTTTAAAATTTTTATTTGTTAAACATGGTCTTAAAATTAGGAGGGATTCATCGTCAAACAATAAAGGACAAAAGTATCATGACAGAATGAGCCAAGGCTGGTGCCAGTCCATTGTTTACCCCCTTGGGTTCCCCATGGTTCCACATTTCCCCCCTACTTAAGCCCCAAGTTAATAGGACTTCTCCTGAAAGTCAAGGTTCATTTCCCTCTTTTTTTTTTTTTTTTTTTTTTTTTTAAAGAAAGAGTCACTGGGGATGCAGCCTGAGGTCAAACTACCAGAAGCCTGAACTGAACTTCCATTCTAGAGGTTGGCCTGCATTTGATAAAAGAAACACCTGCTGGCTTTTAAGAAACTGGTGGGATTATGTTTGAGAACATGATGAGGAAGAGGTACACAGTCAGAGTGATGCTGTTTCCTAGCAAAAGTAGGTTTAAAGAAAACATCATAAAATTTGAAGGACACATTGGCATACATGTCCAAAAAGCAGATATAGCTATCAGATATAGTCCTGCTCCTTTAAATGGTAATATGTGTAGTATGTAAAACTGGATAAAGGAATACTGAAGTTAGCAGATGCTGTCTGAGACACAAATTTAATCCTATTGTCAAATTTATCTAAAAAGAACAAGGAATGCTAGGGAGAAGGACAAATGTTGGAACTGAGTTAAAACAAGGTGCACTCCAAGTATTTAGAAGTATGTCATTTTATATACTATTGTCATGTATATAAAATGTTTTTATAGGTGTAAAAACTATGTCACTGTAATTGTGCATATTAGGAAAAATATATGATCCAGAAAGAGAGGCAAGGAACAAAGGGATGGGAGGAAGGAGATTGTGTGTGTGTGTGTGTGGGGGAGTCTGGGGGGATATTGACCAAATTATATTGCTGTATTATGTGCATCTAAGAATATATAACAAATCCCATCATTATATATAGCTATATTGCACCAATAAGAAAGAAAAAAGTCTCATCCTGTCTCTAACTCTTCACCTATATAAAAAAAATTATGTTTCTGAACAATGCTACTGACTATGTCAGTAGCATACTGACTTATTTACAGGCTTATTTTGAAGATAATGTAATTCCTAATTTTAGGTATTATACAGTTTTTAAGAGAAAAATATAAAAAGAAAGCAATTAAAATTTAAAACTGTTTCAAAGTCTCAATATTTACATGCAATTTCACTTCATTTTGTATTTTTCTTCCTGCTTGTTTATCCACTCTTTTGGAAAGTCTTCAGATATTTTTTCAATAAATATTTCAACTGCTTGTCAGAAGAAAATAAAAACAAATCAGAGTGACTCAAAATTAATTTGTGATACACTTTAAGTGGCCATTATGCAAAGAATTAGAGTGCATGGTATGGTTATTTATTCTAGACATTCATGAATGAGAATTACATTTTTTGCTTGTTGACAGAAATGTGTATAACATAAACTTTATATTTGATACTTTTTTCTGACCACTAGAAATAGTTATTTTCTTCTGTCATCTTTCAGAGTATCCCAGCGCCCCTGAGGCAAGTGTAAAAGTATTAACTCATGAAGCTAATTCATAAATGGGAATAATTTTGTTTTATCAGCATCACATTTAGCACCTGATATATAATGATTCAGACCTGTTGAAAATAGCTTGCAGGATGCTTGCTGGGTTCTAAGGACCCCCTCAAGACTGAAAGATGAACACATCCCTGAAAAGATCTTATCATTTATACATTAGAGACAGTTTTTCTGATGCATACATATATCCACATTTATAAACTGTGTCCTGCTTATTTAAAACACAGAAGGACTCGTTGAAAAATTTCTCTTTATCACACTAAAGCAAAAAGTGCAGCCCACGTGTTAGTACAAGCAATACCTTGTAAATTTAAACCATCCCACTCAGGCAGAAATTCCAGCTGTTAAAACATAGATAATGGAAATCCAGCGTAAGAAGTGACTAACATTCTCAATAGGGTTAAACTCCAACATTACACATTGCTTGAACCATAAATACAATTGCTTTGGGGTCACCGACAATGTCATGGTGCCTCAAGTTTTCTGGTTAGTTTGGTGACTGAATTCTTCATGGAAAAAATTACATTACTTGCCTTTTACATTTTATTGGATTGTGCATTGTACTAAATACACATTTAAGGCCACAATGAGTTCTCAACTAATGTGAGAAACTTTATTCTTGAAAATATAGTTAATATTGAAGTTGATCTATGTAAAGCAAAGTAAAAAGCTTGGAAACTGCCTTCTTTCTATCATAATATTAGGACTACCTAGTGTAGTCTATGGCAATATTTTTCTTTCTTCTAGTGTTTAGTAAATTTATACAACTCACTTGTACAAAGCTGCAAAAATATTATACTGAATCTTAGAAGAATGTTTATGACTGGAAAGATCAATTAAATTATTAAAAAACAATGTCTAGTAATTATTTGATAAACCTGAAGAAATAAGTTTTGAAGTTTCATGACAAACACCACACTTTCAAGAGAATACCTTTAACTCTTCCAAAACAAAATAAAAGTTGTGTGGGAAGGGAAAGTCTTCATTAACAAATAATTGTACACTGTTTTATATATATTATATATATTACTTTCAAATTACATAGTGTTACTAACACAGTCTTTGGGGACAAATCTTTACAACTTGGCAATCTTTGATTTTATTTTTTAATAGCTTCCATGAGTTTCTAAGTTATTTTATATAAAATATATAATATATATAATATATATAAGTTATATTCAACTTAAACTTAATATATTAATCCTGGGAAAATTCAATCATAAATTATAAAAATTATCTTCATTCAATAGCTGGGTAAATTAAGAATGTGTCTATTCTTCCTTTCATTATTACAGCAATATAATCAATTTTATATCAAAATAGAGGAAAAATAGAGCTATAATTTTGCTATATCAACAGTCTCAAGAAAGCATTCACAATGGAGCATAAAAATTTGTATAAATAGTCTACTTTCACATCAACACAGCTGTTTTAGGAGTTGTTGTGGATCCAAAATAAGCAAGGGTCATGTGAGGAAGGAGATAAGAAGGCAATCTTTCTGGAAAGGTGGCATGTATTCAAGCAATGTTATTGAGTATGTGATTCTATGCCAAATGTTCTATTTGATAGAAGAGAGTTAAGGATAAATGTCCTGTGGAAACTGTCAAGAAAGACAGTAGGGGAAAGAGACAGGCAATATAGGGTGGTAATTGATAAAATATGATGCTATGGGCTAACAGAAAAAGGGAAAGTAGTGGGCACTAGTATAGGCAAAGATAGGATAGATTAAATCAGGACTTCTGGGTGTAATAAGGCAGGTCTGAATTTTTTATATTATATGGGTGTTACTATCTGAAACACCTCAAAGATCCTAAAAAAGAGAACTTTTGAAATCTGCAAATGATTTAGAATGGCTGGCACATGGACCATAAGAGTAAAATTTTAGAGAAAAAACAAGTACCCATGTATAAATCCTTTATATAAAACCCAGAGAACTTCAAACTCTATTCTGTAGGTCATGGGAAGTCAATGAAAGACTTCAGCTGGAAAATGACAAGGGGAAATTTACATTGCAGAAAGAACCTGGCAGTAGAGAATAGATGGCTGGGATCTAGAAGACTGCTCAGGAGGCTGGTGTTAAAATCAAGGTGATGAGTGGGAAAATAGTGAAACGAATAAGTGCCAGGGAGTAGTCAACAACGTCAAATATTACAGAAAGGAAAAGTTTACAGAAAGGAAGAGTAAATGCAGGAGAATAATGTAAATTTTGGGTAATTTTATTACCCAAAACAGTAGAATGATGGGGCTCAGGGGTTGGTTTTGTTTCTGTTTCTACCATTGGGCTCAGGTGCTAGCATACAGAAAACACCAAATTTTATTTTGTTTTATTTTTTTTTTTTTAGCAAACAAATGATGGAAGCCTATTTTCTAAATTAAACAGAAGATGTAAGGCTATCCACTGAATGTGATTAGAGAGATTTCAGGTTAGGGTTCTTAAAGAAATAGCTGCCCAAAGGGGTTATAAAAAGGCATAATTAGGAAATCATAAAACGCTTGGCCATTTTGAAGACTTGGTAAAATCATTCATTATTTTAATTAGCTTGTTTTTGTTGCTGTGAACAAAATACCTGACAAGAACAATTTTAGAGTAGGAAATGTTTATTTGGGGCTCACAATTTCAGAAGTCTCAGTCCATAAACAGCCAACTCCATTGCTTTGGGCTCACATGAGGCAGAACATTATGGAGGAAGGATGTGGTGCAGGAAAACAGCTGGGGACATGGCACCAGTAAGCAGAAAGAGCTCCACTCAACAAGGACAAAATATAAGCTACATAGGTACACCCCCAGTGACCCACCTTCCCCAGCCACCCCGTGCCTTTCCATAGTTACCACCCAGTTAATCCATTCAAATGGGTTAACCCACCGATTAGGATAAGGCTCTAGTCCAATCATTTCACCTCTGACTGTTCCGTATTATCTCACAAATGAATTTTTAGAGGACACCTCATAGATAAACCATAGCACTGATTGATAGGGATCATTGTATCATAACTGTGTAATGGTTTCCTCTAGTACTAATCAGAAGACGGTTTCGGAATGAAGTAGTTAGACATACAGATGACAGAATTATGGGCAAAGGAGGTGAGGGCTGACTGAGGTGGAGAACAGAAATAATTTTTTTTTTTTTTAAATGAAATGGCCCTAACTCTGGAGGCCTGTATGAGATCAAAGAAGATTTGTGTGTTCTGAATAATCCTATAGACAGAACATTCAAGCAATGCACTGGATGACAAGGCCCGTGGTGTGGCACTGGCATTACGAGTGAAGCATAAAGCCCTGAAGATCACGCCGCTGAGGAGAAAGGAAACCTCAGGTTAGACTGTAGAAAGGGCACATGGACATGGACGTTTTTTGTTATAAGCATGGATTTAGGAAACACAGAAGCCCAGTGAAGTAACAACTATGTGGATGATTGTGTTAGTCAGAATTTCATCACTGGGAACAAAATAACCGACAAGAACAACTTAGAGGAAGACAAGTTTATTTTGTGCTCATAGCTTCAGAGGTCTCAGACCATGGTTGGCTGACTCCACCACCCTGGGCCTGAGGGGAAGCAGAACATCATGGTGCAAGGATGTGGCAGAGAAAAATCTGTCAGTTTGTGACAGCTGGGAAGCAAAGAGAACAAGAGAGAAGCCAGAGATAAGATGTATTTCAGGGGTACACTTGTAGTTACTTTCCTCCAGCCATACCCCACTGCATACAGTTATCATCTAAATGATAACTGTTCATTTAAATTATTAATCCATCAAGTACTTTAGTCCACTGATGAGGTTACAGCCCCATGAACCATGACCTAATCATGCCTGGAAGCCCCACCTCAGAATCTTGCTGTATTGGGGACCATGCTTTGAAAACATGAGCTTTTCTGTGAAAATAAAGGTTCAAACCACAACATTTCACTCCTGGCCTCCAAAAACTCATGGTCTTCTCGCAATGTAAAATGCTTTCACTCCATCTCCAAGAGTCCCCATAGACTCAAGAATTGTAGCATTGTACAATGGTCCATGCCCAAGGACACTCAAGGAAAACTCTTACTTGTGAGCCTCCTGTGAAAGTCAAAAGTAAGTTGCATCCCATCTGCTCGCAGGGTTCAGGAATTATGGAAAGGATTTTCAAGACACCATTATTTTGCCTATTATGGTAGCTAAAACACAATTATGGAAAATGTCTTGGAAGCATGCTGTAAATTGACTCTAGTCTTAGGGATTTGCTTATCATTAAATAAGGATGTCAGAAGAAATAGTGGAAAAGTTTGAGAATAAAATTGGGCTCAAAATATGGCTTTGATATCCATATTTTTTTTTTTTAAAAGAGGACAGTGAGAGAGAGAGAGAGAACTTTTGAGTTTTTCACATGGCCCTCGTTGCTCCAACACTTAGTTGTGTACGTGGGTGCTGGGGTTTGAACCTATGTACTTGCGCGTGCCGGGCAAGCACTGTATCTGCTGAGCCACCGCTCTAGCCCCTCATATTATCTTTAATAGAAGCTCTTTCTGAACTGTTTCACGTCATCATTCTGTTAATGAAAATGTAAGCGTTTGATTTCCAGTACCACATACACAACAAAGTGGAGGAAAAAAAAAGCCAGTATGTCAATTAAGTGTTCTTTAAGCTTTTGATTGCACATAATGTGCTTTAAAAAATTGAGGCCATTCACACATTTGTCACAGGCAACCAAATGGCTGTGATGAAGCTGTTAATTGTTTCAATAAAGAAGACTGGGCTCAAAATAAGCTCGGGTGAAGTTGCCTATGATCATAGCCATATTTCAGGTCTCTACCACTCAACTGGAAAATATCAGCTCATTACTAGCTTTTACTATCAAGTATTACCTTCGTAAAACATAATAGCTATTATAAACAGTAATCAACATTATTTTTAGAACTTCATTTAATTTGGTAACTCAAAAATAAAGGGGCTGAAGATGTTGCTCAGCAATAGAGCACTTGCTTGGCAGGCATGAGTACTCACATTTGATTTCCAGCACCACATACACAACAAAGTGGAGGAAAAATAAAAGCCAGATGAAAAAAAATTAACTCTTTTTCTTAAAAAGGTAAAAGACAGAGATACAGTATCAAAATAGACATTTTTAAAAGTTACTATTTTTAAAAGCATAACATGATTTAAGAAAAGAATTTTGATAGCACTTATATTACACTCCTGTAGAAAGACACAACAAATTGACTATCAAGAGAACAGATATTTCTGTGCTGTGTAGCTATATGATAATGAAGTAATTTAGATGTTCATCTAGCAATTGTTGAAGTTTGTAGACAGGGTCAAATACCTGTGAAAAATGACAAGAGGGATTAAGAATAGTCACGTGTTCAAAGTGATTCTTTTATTATTTTCCATATTATATATTATTTAAAACACATTTGAGTAGTCTTCAAGTGTAAGAAGTATCCTAATCTAAACTCTAATTGGACAGTCTACCATTGTTGCATTATTTGACTTACTGAAGTACTATTAGTCACATGTTATGTATGGATGGAATGAATGCATCCTATAGAGTTAGAAATTTCTTCTAAGTGAGAATAGTGTATTTTTTTTCTCAGTTTTATTAAACTTTTTAAAATTTATGCCTTAGGGTGTTACAATTATACATAATCATGTGGTTCATTTTAACATACTCAAATGCAGATAAGACAGTGTGTTGGCATTTATATCCCTAGTACATCCTTTTCCCTTCCTCCTCCATCCCCTTGGTCCCCTTCCTCCACTCCAGTGGTCTTCCTTCTATTACTGATTTTTATCTTAATTGGCACATTATAATTTTATATAGAAGTGGAATTCACTGTGATATATTCATACATGCATATAACTTAGTCAATTTAATTCTGCATTTCCTCCCTTTTCCCACTTCAGCTTCTGTACTCTGGGTTCCCTTCCTCTACTCTACAGTTTTATTCTTCTATTTTTATGAGGTTCCTTTTTTTCTCTTAATTTCATATTTCTCTCTAACTTCCACAAATGAAAGAAAGAAAACATTTGACCCTTGACTTTCTGGGTCTGGCTTATTTCACCTAGCATAATGTCCTCTTATTCCATCCATTTACCACCAAATGACATAATTTCATTCTTTACGGATGAGTAGAACTTCATTGTGTATAATACCATATTTTCTTCATCCATTCATCTGTTGTCAGATACTTAGCTGGATAAAAATAGTACACATTGAAATCAAAGATGTTTTGACAGTTTCTTTTTAAAAAAGCATTTGTGCGCTGTAAAATTAGAGCAAATTCATTTTTAATATTAAAATGATAAATATATCTTTAAGGTGTTGAAAATATGGATTTTTAATAAGCAAAAACCAAACAAGTTTTATTTGATTATTATTTTAAAATGAACACTGTTGGGCTGGAGCTGTGGCTCAGTGGCAAGCACGAGGAACCGGGTTCAAACCCCAGCACCACGTACACAATGTGAAAAACTAAAGTTATTCCTCTCTTTCTCTCTATCTTAAAAAAAAAAAAAAAAAAAAAAAAAATGAAATGAGCACTGTTGACTTAGGCTTAGCCGTTAGTCAAATAAACGTGCACTGGGCATTTGAACTTTGTGGAAGTGAGGATAGTGAGGTCCATCTGAGTTCTGGCCTGAGGTGGAGATCTCCAAGAGTGTGTCAACGTTCAGTATTCAGGGCTCAAATATTCTCATTGCCCAACCTGAGGTTTCACAAAGGCGCTTGCCTTTTCACAGACTCAAATGGATTTATATGAAAATGTGCCTCATACATAACTAAAAATTGTAGAATAATTCTGAGTTTTACTTACTCATTTCCAAAATGTTAGGATTGCAGATTTTTGGTAAATCTAGTTTCCTAGATTTTTGATAGATCTAGTTTTGATTCAATTGTTCTTTAATGTGAAATATTCTGATATCAGATACATGGTATCTTAGTCACATGCTGAGCCTCACAAATCAAGAATAGCCTAAGGAGCCTAGATGATTTCTACTTATAAAAACTGTCTTTCATAAGAAATTGTTACTTCATTTCTTTAATCTAACTTTGCAGTTCTACAAACTGTGATTCTCTTGCCTATAGAACTCTTTCAATTTCCATTTTTGTTTCACTCACTTGACACATTAAATTAAAATGAATATATTATAGTTCCTTGAATAAATAAGCAATGAAATAATGTACTTGGCTTTTTTTTTACTTTGAAATTTTTTAATTAGTGCATTTTGATTATCCAGAATGATGGACTTCCTCGTGGAAATTCAGACACACAAATAACATACTTTGTATGCACCCCATGATTACACACCCTTCCCCTCTCCTCCTTCCCATGATCCCTTTCCTTTTATCTAATACTCTACCTCAACTTTGGTGTTTAACATGTCTGATTATATCCCTTAGGCAAACAACCTCATCAGTAAGCATAAATTAAAAGTTGAATATCACAGAATTTTAAAGCTATATAAAATCTCGATTTAAGAAAGCAGCTCTATCTCTCTTCATGAGTTCTCTATGACCCTGCCATTTGATTGTTAGGGAACAAATATAAAATGTTTACTCTATCCATAATTTTTTCAAATATTTTCCAAATTGGCAGTAACTAAGCTGGTGAACAGGTATAGTCATACACTTAATCACTTCCTCTTTCATAAAATGCAATAGATCTGCAAATTTAGGTGAAACTCCTTTAGCATAAAAATTAGCTGAAAACCTGTAATTCTCATTTGGGCAAACTTTTTTTCATGTCTTTGAAAATTGTCACCTGTGGACAGTGAACATAAATGTCTGAAATTATTTACTACCATTCAGCATGTACCACAAGGGTTTTGAAATGACAGATTGAGGATGGTGATTTTAGAATATCAAATAGAGAAAGTGCATAGTATGTTAAATAAGAATGGCAAGACTAAGAACAGATAATGTGGAGAAAATGACCTTGACTTTCCTAGTCATCCCAAGTTCAAGCTCAAGAGACATGCACTCAACTCTCAGGTTGCCCAGGACTTCTGGATTATTTACAGGCTCATGGTCCACAAATGCCCAAGATTGCTCCTAGATGCCACTGTGGGCAGTATCAGCCACATTTTATTGAAAATTAATCTATTCCTATAAAATTTTCAATGATGATTTTTATTATTTTCTTAAATGATTTTATTTTACAACATACATATTGGAACTTAATCATAAAAAATTGATTAATGGGATTTTAAAATCTGGGGATATTTGGAGAAAATTTCTGTGGGTATGTAGATTTTTGGAGAAGTATTTTTAGTATCTTATTCATGTGAAACCATATATTAAAAATTAAAAATGAAATGTACATATTATGCATTTATTGTAACATATTGTATTAATTATACATTAACCATTCTCTATTAATATTGGATGCTTATACAAAGCGTTATGATGAATAAAATTATTCCAAAATAAATATTCTAACTTGTTAATAGTAAATTGTATCATTATTATTTTCCAAACTATTCAAAAAATCAATAAGCCATTTCTGGAATATAACCCCATTTATGTTTTAATACTAAAATCTCCACTTTAGTAATTGCTTTAATCAAGTTTTCACTCTTTGGGAATATTTAAATGACATTTCAGAATAACTATTATCTGTGTAGTCAAAACTGATATCTTTCATTTAAGCACTTACTTTTTTGAGAGGCATGAGAGAATACATGTGAGTCTGCAATGTTGATATAGTTATTTATAAAATTAACTTTTCACTAAACTTGACACTACTACCTCCTCTTTGTTTTGTAAATGGTCAAAATTTAATGTTTTATCTGAGCAATTAAATTCTTGTTAAAGCTGGCACATTCACCATGGCTTTTTCTCTCTTCAGGGTCCTCTGTTTCACCTGGAGCCACACAGATTTGAGCGAGGAAGGGGCAGATGTCCTTTTGACCCCAGCTCCTCCTTCATCTCCACTTTAATAGGTAATTATCTTCCGCAGATGTCAGATGGTAGTCACAATGCTTTTGAAAATTTTTCAATTTCAGTACATTCTTTGACGTTTCTTTATATACTTTGCCTTGTCGTATCTATTTACTGGTGCTGGGAGCAACAATATTAAATTTCAAGCCATGCTAACTTGAACAATTTAATTCTAAAGTAACTGCAGATGCTGTGAAGTGTGTGTCTCATCTTGAAAAAAAATTATCATTGAGTATTTGATATAAGACATTTGTGTGATATCATTTTACTGTTCATACAATACAATTATGTGACTATTTTGTAAACATTTAGCCACAGAAACCAAGCTATTTTAATACAGGTTAATTCTTTATGTTTCAGTTATTCATGTGACATAGGGAATTTTAATACTCCCTTGTGTGGGTTTCTTTTTCTGTTATCCATAGAATTATTCAGAAACTTCCTGAGGAAGAGCTACAAAGTTATGCATCTAAATTCTTATTAATTTAAAATATGAATTGCAAAGACTTACCAGTTTAAATTATCACTAAATATATACATTAAAATGATGAAATAAGATGACAATATCTTTCTAGATTTAAATTTGATTTAATTTAATTAGATGAGGTACCCAAGATACTCTAAAATGTAATAAACCATTGGAACTTCTCTTTCTTCATATTATTTGAGGTTGAAAACAGCACACTTGTCATATCTTCCAGCACTGTGATGGTAAGGACAGATGGGAGTTCCTATGTAAAATTGAAGACAGCAAACACTGACACCTAACATAGGTACCAAGAGAAATGATTCAGTTGTCTCAGTATTAGAAGGTTCTGATACAGTATGGTACAGGTGTGAAAGGTACCTTATTACATTTGTAATATTTATAGTTCTTTAATAACTTGTCCTTGCAGAAAATGAAAAAGTGATGTAAGATAAGAGACTTCAATTTTAAATAAACTGATAACATTTAAAACTCACCACTGATGATTAAACAAAACACGCTAAACTTGATTCAGAGTTGATACACATGGTAATAAGCTCCTGTGCATGCCGAGCTCATTCCAGAGAGTTGATTTTGATGGCTTTTGCCTACCACTCCCTTTTCTCCTTCACCCTGATCTTGGTACTCAGGTATGAAGTATTCAAAAAGTTTTGATTTATAAGTTTAAAAAACTCTTAGGCTCTACTCATGGAAAAAGTTTGATTTTGGCTTCGTAATTTGAAAAGGCTGTGAAATGAGAATTTCCCATTATAATTAATTTCACTGGGAACTTGAAGAAATGTGCTGTTTGAACAAGAAATGCATGAACAATTTTAAATTATTATCTTAAAATATTTTGAGTTCCCCTAGGAATTGATGTGTGTGTGTGTGTGTGTGAGTGAGAGAGAGAGAGAGAACAGTATGAAGACAGGAGACTTTAAATATGGAAACAGAGCTTTCTAAGTAAGTGTAGGCTTAGTAGGAATCAAAGTCTTAGGAATGACACTTCTGCTGAATGCCAGTTCCATAAATATTATAAGTTTCAAAGAAATTGGCAGTATATGAATTAAAATGCATTCATTTGGTAGACTCATACAATCTTATTCTAAAGTCTTCAGTGATTTTTATATCTTTATACATACGAAATTTGACTATAAAATCTTTTCTCATCTTTTACCATATTATCGGTTGCACAGAATAGGTCTTCTATATTAATTGATTAAACAAAAAATAAATTTTGAAATAATTCTCATAATATAAAAGTAAAAAAATTGCACAGCATACACTGCTTCTGTACTGAAATCCTAAGAACATTGGAGAAGACTAATTATTTTTAACATTTCATTTACATGGAGAAAAATAATTACTATAGCCACCCTGCCACTCAACATTTTGTCTCCCTGGAGCTTATTTATACATGAAGCCAGGAATTTAAAACCAAAATTTTTAAGAGGGAAATATTACTGGAGGGACATTTCCAAGTGAGTTTCATTGAACTTCCAAATCAAATTACACTATGCTGAAATGTGAAGTGCTTGCCATCTGGGTGGCTGTTTCATTTATTCAGAGAAGAAAATCAAAAGGGCCCTCCAAGTTAAACACGAAAGTTATAGAATAATCCCTCTAAAGAGAAGAAATAAAAATATAATTCTTCACATTTATCCATCTGCTTTCATCCCAAAGTACCTTGGAGAGATCATTCACTCACTGTGGAAATGCAGCAGCCACTGGAATGGAAACCTGATAACCTATGTGAGCCAGAAGCTCTTTAAAACAGGGGAAGTAAAAATAATTCACCCAATTGAAAAACTAGTAGGAATGTGGGCTGGAAAAATGGAGCTACCTGAGTTGGAATTTGGCAAGCTCAGTGCAGCTTACTCTGACAGGGAAAGAATGTACTAATGTGGTATTTTATGACCACACATGTTCTGTACTGGATGGGTTAAAACAAGACTCCAGCAAAAAGCTGGCCATCTTTAGACCATTTCTCTATTTGTCAAATGTGTATCACACAATATTTAATGCATGTTTTAATGAACACAAATTTTGTGATAGCACACTTCAATTGACAACAGTATTCATCAAACTATAAGGTCTCAAAATGAAAGTTACTTGCAAATCAGAGTATCCTATATATCTTAACTTTAGGTACAGTTTAATTTCAATTAATTTAAATTCAGTTGACCTAAGATTGCCTACAATGAAAGATTACTGAAAAATTGAAAATTTGGTAGTTGAGAGACAAATTCATAAACATTTTAAATTTTTATTCTAATTTAGAAATACAATGTTGAGAACTTACAATTCTATGTTAAAAAATTTGAGGAGCAGAACAAGTTCTTTCTTGAGTTATGTTCTGCATGTTCAGAAACCAATCATTATGAAATCAGGAATTAAGTTTGCTCTTCAAATGCCACTTTATAATAACAATTTATCTTGGTGGCATGCATGCCAACTCAATCTCAGGTGCAAAATGTCTATGCTTTTACCCAAGTTCGCCCCCAGCACACTTAATATTGTATTTAAAGCACCTTTAAGCAGCTAAGTGATACAAAGCATTACAGCCTGGTTTTGAAAAGAATTTTTTTAAGCAATGAATTTTTCAGTAAAATGAACTGCTTTGCTGTATTATGCATTCATCTATGTCTTTCAAATCATCCAAAGATATATATTTATCTTGCTAAGCAAAATAAGATTATTGTTGGTAAAATAAATTATTTCTTGAGTATTGGTCAAATTGAAATTTCAGAGTTATTTTCTTTATGTCATATATAATTTTGGCCATACAGGATATATTTTAGTTGACAATTTTAATCAGTTATATTTGGTACAATATTACAATATTCTCATTAAATTGGTAACACCTTTGGTAAATTTAGTATCTCTTATACTTTCTCTTTTCAAGCCTATGGCCATTTTTTAAAAACTTTTATTTTACCAATAAATGACATTACCAGTTCCAGATTTAATTTAATTCCACAGTTCCTGAAGTGCCTAAGATATGTTATGATGCTTGGTGCTAGTGTTTAGAGTAAAACCACACTAATTCTTCCTGTAGCCTTTAACAATTTACTTTGCAAATGTTAACTGTTAGTGGGACAGTTAAATGATACTTTTCAATTTGAACAATTTCTGAATTTTATTACAATAAATAACTAGCATCAAGACACTTTAGAGTCACTGATATTTTCTTTCTACATTTCTTTTGTCTTGTGATACCTTCTCAGCAAATACAATGTTTACAACCACTGAAATCTTCTTTATGAACTTTTTAAAAAATTAACACCATTGTGAGTATACATTTCATTACCAGTTCTCTGAACTGAAGGTTTAAGTTGATTGCATAAAGTGGCATTGGGACACATAGGACAAAATGTCAGCGATTATTTCCAGTTTATAATTAAAATATTTTTAAAACGAATAATTATTTCCTTTTCATTATTTATATTTACATTCAGAGCTGAGTTATGAAATAATATTCCTGGAACAAAGTAGGACTGAATAAATATTAGAAAAATAAGTAAAGCAGAGACCATTGAAGGTACTGGTTCATTTCTTGAGTTCACCTCAACTGTACAGAAACTTAAACTTCAAGTTATTCTGTTACCATGTTTTGTCCCTAAAGAATATCTGGGATTTTTTTATCCAAGGCTGCTATTTTCACATTTGGCAAAATGCCCACTATCTATATGCTTACTGTAGCTTCTAGGTATGACTGTTGGTCTCTAAGGAGCTATTTGAATACTTTGCTTATGGTTTCTTCAAAATGGAAAAAAAGATGGGGGGTAGAAAAAGGAAAACCCCACCTCTTCAAGTCTCCATTGATTTCCCTTAAGAATCTATTCTGACCATGGTATCAATGTCACCGATTTGCTATCAAGAAAACTCACAGTGCAGATATCAGTGCCAGCAAATGCAAATGCACACATTCAAACACATTTTTCTTTTTCCTTTATGCCTCAGAAATCACCTTCCTAACACTGATAGCAAATACTAATCTGCCACAACAAAAACAAAGACACAAAAAGTCCAAGTAAGTAAGTACCTAATGAAATCACATATTCTTCCTGGTTTCTTTCAATGTCCCCAGCAGAGAATCCGTACTGGGATGTTGTAACATAAGGATCAGTCTCACTCATGCTTATCTCCTGAATGCAATTTATTTTTCTTTGTAGCTGGCATGTCACAGTCATTTCTTCAAAATAGTGCATCCATAGTAAAACAATTTTCTATGAAATTACACAGTTCAGTTTTAAAGTTAGCTAAATCAGTCTTTAGCCATATGCTAGTCCATGATGCAAATGTGTTTCACCTTATTTTGAATTGTAGAATGTGTATTTACAATGTAAGCAAGAGAAATGCTTGAGTTAAATGAAATAACAAGGTGGTGAATAACTATTGTGAACATTTCTTGCTAGACATTTAAACCCTGTATCCCAATATGGTGAATAAAAGCTTAGATAATATACAGTCCATGAGCAAAACTCTATAAGTGTCATGAAATATTCAGACAGTGCAATATGATTTTTTAAAAATTTAGTTTTTCTATTGTTAGTAACTTTTGTGGGAAATTATCTGAATTACACTTTACCTTAGAATTATTTACAATGATTTATTTTGTATATTTCTCCAAATCAAATGATTTTCTTGTTCCTTTTATAAAAGCATTTTGGTGGATGCAGTCTTTTAACCACAGCATAATGTCCATTGAGGCTTTAACCATTGAGAACAAATGCTGGAGAAAACCATTCCCTTGGTTCATGATGTAAAATATTAAAGTGGCATAATATCTTTAGGAACAAAAATTCTGCCATTTATATAAATGCCCTTTTTCTTTTGATGTTTTCTTCCTAAAGCCATTCTGAACATGTATAATTTTATACTGATTCTTATTACATTTTATAGCTTTTAAAGAGCTGAAAGGAACTTTAGGTATATTTGACTACTTATTTATTAAGCCACTCAGTGATTCAGTGAATGTTCATTGAGCATCTTCTGTATTCTATATATTAGCATGGCATGATGTTGAGTATCTGAGGAGTCAATTAAAATATAGTAGGCTGTTGTACACAACTAACTGTCAGAGCAATGAAAGCCAGGTGAAAAACTCAATAAGAAATGTATTCTTTCTCTCAAAAAAAAAAAAAAAAAATAGTAGGCTGTAAGAATAGGCAGGAGGGACAATGGTGGAACAAGGAAGCCAGCAGAAATTTGGTCAAGGGCCTCACAGAGTGAGTGAGCAAGAGTCCACGTAAGTGGGAATAAGATGAGAAGGAAAGTTCAGAATTCCAGACCCAAAAAAAAAAAAAAAAAAAAAAATGCTGAGTGTATTTTGCTTGACAGTCTCCACATTTTACTTTTATATTATCTTGAGATAGTCAATGGTTTTCTGTGGTCGAATGGCAGATTTTGAGCTGGCGACTTAGTTCACTAGATTTCCAGTGCATATTTCATTCCACTATTCTTTCATCTGTGTATAGAGATTATTGAGCAAGACAATAAGCTAAAATACCCAGTAAACATATGTACTATATTAAATAATCATAGTTGGATGCTTAAAATTAACATAATATCATTGCTATCAGAAGCCAGTACTATAAAAAAGGCATAAATCATTTATTCAGAATATCAAAGTAGATTAGAAAACAGTCAAATCTAAAGGCTAAGATAATACATTAAATATCTCACTTCCATAGGCATAGAAAATGAAATCCCTGGGTAGAGCTGCTTTAAGTCATTGAAATCCTGAAACATTTCAGGCCTCATGAAACTTTTTGCATTTTTAATCCCTGAAAATACAACTTATCTAGATGTTTTTTCATTTTTTAGAATACCAAAGTAGCAATTCACAAATTTTCCCTAATGATACCAAATAGTTTTAATTTTAAGATAAAATTTTTCATTAAAGACTATGTTTTTGCTATAAATATCATTATATAATGACACTGAATATTTTTACCCATCAAATATGCTATTAGTTATAATTTGTACCTAAAGCTTGATTTATCATTTTTTGTTAACAGGTTTTTTTTCTAGTTTTCTTAGGAGAGTATTTTACCAAACGCAATTATTACCTAATGTAACACAAATGTATTGTTTTCTTCACACCGATAATAAGATACGTAAGGTAAATCTTTCCCTTCTGAGGAAAAGCTAATGTTTCCAACACAAACACATTTGGTTCAGTTTGCATAGTGTATAGCTTTTAGAACCTGTGTACTTTCTTTGAAGTTTAAGTCATACAATTCACATTGTGCTATTTGACATATTCACAAACGGCTTTTCTTTTATCTGAGTACCAAAAGGGAAATTGGACAAAAATGGAAATTTCTTTTGTGCAGATGAACTGCCTGGATTTGGTAATATTTGGTATCATAGGGTTGCCATCTAGTGGCTCAAATGGATACCTGTTTGTTAATTTTAAAGCATTGATTGAAACAATTTTAGAACAAAGTTCTAAATAGGGACAAATATTAATAAAATCTATATGTATTAATATAAAGAATATACTGCAAGTGATATTTATTTTAAGAAATTATACAAATATTAAAAATTTAGAAATAAGAAATGTGAATTTTAAGAATCCGCTCTTTATACAAATTGTGCATTAAACATTCAGCCTAGCCCACACTAGGAAAAAAAAACAAGTTTCAAATAATTTTACATGATGTCCTTTATATTCTATATGGAAAATATAACTCAGTTATAATAAATAGAAACAATGTGGCATTTTAATAGTAAATTAAAGCTCCTGTGGGTAAACTTTGTTCATGCCAAAGTAGACTCTCAAGTCCTTTTCTCTTTAAGAGTTAGAGGGAGAGAGTCAATTTTTTTTTATTTATTCATCTGGTTGTAGTTTTTTCTGACACTTAATTGTGTATGTGGTGCTGGGGTGTGAATCCAGGTCCTCACTCATGCCAGGTAAGCACTCCTAAAGCTGAGCCACCACTCCATCCCTCGTAGAGGTTCTCTTATTCATGTTCAAGCAGTAAGGATTGAATCATGGATCATGGTACATTGTCCGAATGCATTTTGTCTTACAATACTCTTTCTCCATATGTAACTATATAATTTCTGATGAATATAGCATTAATTGGATTTAATATACATTATGTACTTTTTTATTATCAAGAAATGATATACTGAAATAAGAGTTGATACACTTTTCTCTACCAAATTATATATTATATACAAGTTTTATCTTTATTTTTCCATTTTTGTGTTCTATATTATCACACCTTTCACTTAGCATATGTTGAATATAAGGGATGAACTCAAAAAATGTCTTTTTAAACTTTTAAAATTTTTTCAAATACAAAGAAAAGTTGAGAAGTAAAATGATCACCTATTTACCTTGCTGACATTCTACCACATTTCCTCCTCTTTCTCTTATAAAAATACATTTTAGAGGTGAATTCTTTTGTGGGAAATCTAGATTTTTATTTATGTATTCCTTGTATAGTTTTTAAATGTTAGTTAAGTTGAAATTTCCTTACAATTAGCCTCATATACAACTCAGCTACTTTCTCAAACTTTAAATATTCATGTTTTAGGCAGTTTTTTTGCTGCTATGACCAAAAGACCTGATACGGACAATTAGAGGAGGAAACATTTATTCTGGGGCTTATGGTTTCATAGGTCTCAGTCCGCAGATGGCCGACTTCATTGCTCTGGGCCCAAAGATGAGGCAGAGCATCATGGTGGAAGAGTGTGGTAGAGGAAAGGAACTCAGCACAGGGAACAAGAAAGCAGAGAGAGAAAGAGAGAAGGAGCTCTCCACACCATGATAAAATATAAACCTCAAAGGCACTCCCCCAGTGACACACCTCTAGTCACAGACTACCTGCCTGTAGATGCCACCCAGTTAATACCTATCACTGGATTAATTGATTAGCTTAAGGTTCTCATAACCCAGTTATTTTACCTCTATATTTTCTTGCATTTTTGGGCAATACCTCATGTCTAAATCATAATACAAATATATTGCATACATTGAATTTTCAAAAAGTTTTAAGGGCATTATCTTCATAAATTGAGAAAATTTTTAAAGATTTAATAAATCTGTGAGTAAGAAATTCAAGTTCTTTAAAACTGTTTAGTCAAAATTTTATGCCTGCAATATTACTAATCTTAACTCTAAAATTGACTATGTAGTTTAATATGTTAAATTTGAAATTTTTTTAAACTTTAAACACTTTAAATAGCATGTGTATGCATACATACCACTCCAAAGTTTCAGAATTCACAAAAGCATCATTATTGGATTACATAGTCATATCTTTGTATTTGTTTTTAACCCTTATCAGAGTACTGTTAACTCTCATTAAGAAAATAATTTTATTACCTCAAATTAAGGTTGTTGTTCCCAGTGATATGCTCTTAACATTTGCTTATTAGCCAGAGCTTTTGCCTGGGACAGGACACCTGAGCTGGGTATACCCAGGACAGTTCTGATACCACTGATGGGCACAGATTGTCTTTGTAGTCATGTGGAGGAACAGGGATTTCAAGTCCCTGTATTTGAGAGATATTTATCTTTCTGGGGTTTAGGTTGCATTCTTATATTTTTTGTTTTAATTTTTTTTGTTCTCTTAAGCTAATTATAGTGCATTTTTTCTTCCAAGGACAAATTGTCATTTCTGAGGTCCAGTGTACATCTGTATAATTCCTCTGGCTTTAAGGATCTGACTTCTACCACATGTTGCAGCTAACATCATTCAGTCATTCTGTTGTCTGCCTGATTAAATCCTGCACTTTTTCTTATATCCTTTCTATCTGACAGCCATATAATTACAAATGAAATAACTTATTTATCAAATACAGCTTTGTTAATGAGAATTTTTTTCTTTTCTTTTCATACCAAGAATTGAGCTCAGTGGCATTTAACCCCTGAGCCACATCCCCAGCCCTTTTCTTCATTTTCTATTTTGAGACGGAGTCTCATTAAGTTGATTAGGGCCTTGCTAAGTTGCTGAGGCTGGCTTTGAACTTGTGATCCTCCCACCTCAGCCTCCTAAGCCACTGGGATTACAGGCATGGGACACTTCATCATGCTAGCAAATTCTTGATGTAATAAAGATAATAGTAAAGGCCTGATGTGAAGGTTTAAAGAAGTCTAATAAAAGATAAAATCAGATTATCAAAATTTGGTCTTAATATTGGCCAGTAATTCTTCAGTGTTTTAATCTTAACTCTTGTTAGTGCTATTCCTTTTCTTATTCATAGAAGAACAAAATGAGGAACAGAGTAGAGCAACTTGAAGTTCACAAAAGGTAGTAAGTGGCAGAGTCAGAATCCTAACCCTGGCACTCTGACTATACCCTCCATGTCTTTAACAATAGCATTAATGTCATAAGCTGAATTTGTTTTGGACACAGATGTGCTTAATGTAACTGTGGGTGGTACTTTGTTTTCAAATAGAGAAATAAATACTGACTTGTATGTAATTGATGTGCCCATGCAGGTAGTGAATTATTCACTGGACTCTACAGTGACTACTGGGGCAGAGATGCTGCCATCTTCCGGAGCATGGGGCGACTGGCTCATATTCGTACTGAGCATGACGATGACCGTCTGTTGAAAGGTAGGACTGAGACAGAACACACAGGAAATCAGAATTGAAAACAAGCCTAGAAGTCATGGATAATTTTGCCATTTTAATAATTACAATATAAATATAACTTACAGATTTTACAGATTTGAGGTTATTTTTGTTGGCACTATTCTTGAATTAAAGTACATGTGGTGTGTGTCCATCATTTTATATCATAATGAATTCGCTTAATTCTAAAACCAATATACCTTCATAGTAATGTTTAAAAATCAAAATTTAAAAGAAAATATATGAAAAGTGAAAAATACATCATTCCATAGGTTTTTTTCCTGTTATCAATTAGTATAATTTCTAGTAAATTGATTGCTTTGTTTTTCTTAATAGGATTACATGGCACTTTAGATACAAAACTTAGGTCACTACCCATTCACTGAAAGAATTTTTTTTTTTTTTTTTTAAAGAAAGGGACAGTGAGAAAGAGAAACAACTTTATTTAGTTTTTCACATGGCCTTAGTTGCTCCAACACTGAGTTGTGTACGTGGTGCTGGGGTTTGAACCCGGGTCCTCGTGCTTGCCAGGCAAGCGCCGAAACCACTGAGCCATCGCTCCAGCCCCTGAAAGAATTCTTTATAAGGAATTTTATAATTTGTTACACTGGCTTATCTAGGAGCTACAATACAATTTCATGGTGAGCATTTTTCATTTAACATTTTTATTAAGTTTGAAAATACATAGTCATTATAAGTAGCCATTATAAGTAGCATATCATTCAAATATTTTACAAACCATACCATTCAAAGGCGATTTACTGAAAAACCTTAGATTATAAACACCAAATCTTGTTTCCCACTTTAAATTTAAAAGTATCTTCATGATTTAGTCTAGTAGATAATTTGTGAATTAAAATAGAAAATTCCTTATTGCACTATGTTATTCATATGTACATTCACTTTTCATGTAGAGGGCAAAAATATGAAGATCATGCTTATGGCACCCCAGCATGTACCTCCAATGAATGCATTCTAAGTTTGCAATGTATGTTCTTCAAAACCATTTTCTCTCCCTGACAGTTTTATTTTTTAATTAGATTTACTTAAATTAGTGTTTTAAAAAAATGTCAATTTAAAAAAATGGAGATAGCTCTCTTTCATAATATTTGGTTACAAATTTGAAGAAAAATGTGCTCCTTCATAAAATGATCAGAGTTAAAGCTAAGCTTTCAGGTGACACGTAACTTATTAGGATAACCTCATTTTGTTATTATGTCTCTTTCACTTTTTCTTTCATTTGTTAATCCTATAGAACCAAAATTCGTAGGTTCATATATGATTCCTGACAATGAAGACCGAGATGACAACAAAGTGTATTTCTTTTTTACTGAGAAGGCCCTGGAGGCAGAAAGCAATGCCCACGCCATATACACCAGAGTGGGGCGACTGTGTGTGGTGAGGATGGCATTTCTCACTCATTAAGCTTCTCTCACGATCTATGGCCATGCCTTTGTTGCAAATTTTATGGTAGAATTCTGCTTTACATATGGTCTTGTATTCTGTAGGCATCCAGAGTTGGCACTAAATAAATGAAGCATCATGCTTCACTTCCATAAAAACACAATATCCAGTACAGGTTTTATCTTGAAAGAGGTTTGCATTCTGTATGATTTTCTTTATTTTCAAAGTCATTACTAAGAAGTAGTCTACAGTTAGTCTATATTTCTTCTACAGAGAAGTTTGAGTTCTGTTTTTTTTTTTTAACATATTTAACCAAAATCTTTTTGTTTCTTTAGTCTGCAGTCTAAATAGTATACGTACTTGTGTCTGAATAAGTTATAGGTTGATTGTGTAGAAAAAAAAATCTGTAGTTTGATGACTGTTTGGCCAGGATGGTAACATTCAAACCAATTGTAGCAACATATACTTAAGAAACTGCTAATAATTTTTCAAACGTAAAATAAATTTGGCAGTTAGGAAGATATTTAGCAAGAGATTTAAGAGCACTTAGGATGTGGAGGACATGGGTTCAATCCCCAGCCCTGTGAAAGAAAAAAATGTACATATTATGAACATACATTGTGTGTGTGACATGTGTATATGTGTGTGTTTGTATAATGTGTTTCATCTTTCTTTGCTAAATAAAAATGGGTCTTTCTGCTTTCCTGAGATAGGCAGATTACTTATTCACAAAGTAGTAGGCAGATTACAGTGTCATAAAAGCCACTAGTTCATTTAGGAAAGGCTACTATATTAATATTGTTTAACATCTACAAAATATATTGAATGCACCAGATTGAAAGTATGTAGACAAAATGTAAACAAATTACAGGAAAATACCTGTATAATATTTGATGATTATGCTAATTTTTATTAAAAGCAAAAAAGCTGTAATTCTTGACATCTGCACATTGAATAATACTAAATTTATTATTGATGAAAGTTCTTTATATACCCATTTACCTCTGGTTTCTTTTTCCCAGAATGACGTGGGAGGGCAGAGAATATTGGTGAATAAGTGGAGCACGTTCCTAAAAGCAAGACTTGTTTGCTCCGTACCAGGAATGAATGGAATTGATACATATTTTGATGAATTAGGTAAGTATTATTGGGAGAATTAAATTTTACTCTTTGATGTGTGTGCTTCTCTATAACTCTCATTTTCTCTGGTACTCATGGAAAATTTGCTTCCAGCCATATTTTACCTCTATCCAACCTAGGGCAAGTTTCTTTTCATTTTGGCCAGAAACCTGGTGGTGGCAGAGGAGTTGCAGGAGCAAAAGGAATCAGTGCCTCTGGTTCCATCAGTGTGGTTCAGCTCAAAGCACCCAGAACAGCAAAATGATGTACCCTGTTATGATTTGGTCCTGGTTGTCTAAATGTATATGAAAATTTATTTCTTCAAATCTATAATAAGTTCTGAATTATTTGATATGAATATTTTCTTTGCACAGACTAAAAATGTTAACTGATGGAATGGCCTTTAATTTTTCAGAGGATGTTTTTTTGCTACCTACCAGAGACCCTAAGAACCCAGTGATATTTGGACTGTTTAACACTACCAGGTGAGAAATTTATACAGTCAAAAAAACCAATGTAAATCAAGAATTGTCTCATTAGACTCTCATGATATATAACTTGGAAATACTCTGGACCCAGCCATCGTTCTCATTTTCTGTACTTTATCAGTTACCCGTTTCTCCTTGTTCTCCCCAGGTTACAAATGTATGTTCATTTTCAAAGCCACACTCTCCATCCAGATTCTAATTTGCTTTTATTTCTAGGGGCCTAACATCCTCCTGTGCTCAGTGTTCTGACTTCTCCCCTCTATGTCACTATGTTGTCACAACATAGTGACTTTTTTTCTCATAAAGTTTGTAAGATATTGGTTTAATGCTTTAGAGACTAAGATATTTCTTTTATTAAATGGAACTTTCTGAGCCAGGATTTAGAATTCTCTATTAACTGTCAGCCACCCATCTTAGAAGTTTTCTCACTCCGAGTCTCCACTGCTTTATTTTTGACAAGGAAACATGTTGACAGTTTCAGTGCTTACTTTGTCCCATCACAGTATTTTTATTTGTTCATTTCTCTTGCTTGAAATGACTCTCTTCCAACTTTGGTTTGTGTCAGTTCTTCAATACCTGTCAATTGTCATGTCAAGAAATAGTCCTTGGTTCCTTAGTCACTAAGCACCCTTCTTGCCCATCCATTCTGGCCGTCTCGCTCTGGCATAGATTCACAGTTAACACTTACGATCTACACTCCCTCTTTTAAATATGCTATTCAAGTTTAGTGCTGATAATCTGTTATTTTCCCTTTACCTTCTTGTATTGTGTATCCATGGAAGAATGCTGTTAATATTTCATTGATACATGGATTAAAAATATGACTTGAATCTGTTTTGGATGAAAGTTTATATACACAATTTCTTGAGACTCTTTCAAAATAAAGCAGAGAGCAGAAAAGATGATTTGAGTCAGGAATAAAGAATATATCTCAAGTCTCTTGGCAGGGATGCAATGATGTTACCATCAGTTTCCCATTTTCATTGCACTCGCTCTAAACTGTTCCATGACACTGTACATTGTGATTTACTCAGAGCCTTTTAGTTTTTCAGGTGATTTCAATTGCTCACTTTGAAAAATATTTGAGCTCCTTGGACAAGTATGGGGCTGTTGTAAAGAGCTTTTCTACAGAATAATCTGGAAATAATTTTTCTATCAATTATTCCTTGATGCAACAAAAAGTAGTTAGTGTGGATTGTCAGTCACAGTTCATAGAAAGTCCATTAATTTTCTTTTACTTCTTCCTTATGCCAGTGAATAATTTATATGGTGCTTGAAAACTCAAGCTTTATATAATAGACTCCAGTTACAATATCATCAGTATAGGTTTTTTCATGGGTTGGTATGATCTGTTTATAAGCCACTTTCCTAAATAACTTATTGGACTTTTCTGGAAAAGAAAAAGACAAGAGTTTCTTCCATAATTTCCATTTTACTGTTCAAGTTATATATAAATCTGGGGAAAAAAAAAAAAACACCTCCCAGCTGTTACCTGACATGGAGGTTGATATTTGTGGACTGGTGATCAAAGGCTTATTGTCACTTTAGTTGAGAAACTATCTCTAGTTTTCCCCAGTATCTCAGGCATTTGCAATTGCTTCAAGGTGTGTTATAAAACGTGTGAGTTGAGGTCCTCAGACAGTAATGTAACTGCTGTTCTACAGGTGTCTTAGGGTGTAGGAAATTCTATATTTACACAGGATTTTACATTTTACAGAGCACTTTAACGTTTTCATTCTCATACTACAGAGGTTCAGAAAATGTTAGAATTCATTCAGATCATGACAAAGTAATATGGCCAGTTGTTTAAAAAATATTTTAGAATTATCCTTTTTCAGAATCTGGTTGCAAATTTTCACAATAAAGTTTGCTATGATTAGTCAACAACTTTTATTCTCTGCAAGGAGAATGTTTCATCAGAGAATCATTTTAATCGCTGCCTGTTCTGGAGGTGAAGGATCTGAGTTTTACAGAATTTAAGTAATCATTTCAAATTTAATTTGTGCAATCCAGTCATCTTCCCATAACAGCACAGTTTTCAGTGACCTGAAAGAATTCAAATGTGCTAATGTTTTTGAGACCCTTAGCTAAAGGAATGCAATAGAGCCCTAGGTTTTCAGTAGATACTAAATTACTCATCATATATACACTGAGAAATCTAATAAAATGTTGATAGAACTTGTAGCAGTAACATGGTAATTAAAAGTGCACTGTCTGCTTTAAAGGTAGAATAATGTAAAAAGACAACTTAAAATGGGTAATTCAACTTCAGAATGAATTTTTTTTAACTTGAAGGCCAGATCTTCCTTAATAAAAATGAAAAAAACAATATAGGATTTAGGAATAATAAAGTTAAGCAATTTCTTCAATGACCTTCTAAACATGGTCATTTTAAATTATAGTAAATAATAAATGAAAGAAATGGTAATTTTTGGAGTTTTACACTCAATTACAATAGTTAATATTTCCAGAATATTCTATGCTTAAAGGAATTGCAAAATTTTTACCCAAAAGATTTTGTTCTAGTCTGTGTATGTTGGAGTATTTGACCAGGTGAGCTGTTGGCTCCAAAAGAAATTACTTTTTGTATTTTTTTTTTTATTTTTCAGCAATATATTTAGAGGACATGCTATTTGTGTCTATCACATGTCTAGCATCCGGGCAGCCTTTAATGGACCATATGCACATAAAGAAGGACCTGAATACCACTGGTCACTCTATGAAGGAAAAGTGCCTTACCCGAGGCCTGGTTCTGTAAGTTCAGTCATTTCGATCAGTTCTCCACACACTTTCCCACAATTTCCAATTAAACAATTAGGGAATTATATATCTAAAAGTATGTTTGATAAAGAAGCAAATACCTCATATTAAATTATGGATACATTTTAGCAGCATGAAAATATATATAATTGTTGATGCTTTGGCTAAATAGCTCTAAAGTTTTCCTTTTAAGGGTACTGGTAATAGAAACATCCAATAAAATGAGCAACGTTTATTTTCATCCCAGCCTTAGAATTAGTAACGCATGTAATTTCTAAGCAAGAAAATGCGGCAGTTTTTATATTCTAATATTTGGGTTAGTCTCTAAGTTCTGTAGGCCAAACATTCTTCTTGTTATTTAGCAGATCTAAAAGAGGCTTTTTCTCTCTATTCTCTAAGCATATTTAAGACCTCACTTAGTATCTGTTGGCCTATTGAAAAAAAAGTTGTGCCAATACAAAGCGTAGGAAGAGGACAGGACCTTCTACCACTGCTTCTAAACTGTGGCTAATACAATTCCTCCTCAATAGCTATACAGACTTTTGTGCTTTTAATTGCATACATATCTAAAAATGAGGAGGATAAGATAATGATTTTGTATCATGAGTTCTGTCTTGCAACTGGATTAGAAAAATGTTGAATCACTCCATATGCTGTGTGGGTTATGGAGAACAAACATTTAACCTGTCTTGCAAGTCAACATCTACACTTCTATGAACAGCTGGTGAAATCTCATCACTACTGATTCCATAATTACTTGCAAGCTGAGTAGAAACCATTTTTCAGAGCCAAAACCCAAAGTGGAAACACACCTTTCCTCCATTAACAAGTGTAAGGCTTTTCCATTACAATCACTCTTTCGCTGGCTTGAAATTATTTCCAGTAAAACATAAATTAGATTTTATTTCACTCCATTGATTGAAATTACTTAAATAGAGAAAACTCACTTTTGTGGCTTTGCTGGAGAGGCTTCTTTAAACCACATTGCCTTAAAAAAGTTTGGAGGAAATGGCTGGTTACTGAACTGTTTCCAAGCTAGTCCAATGTTTCCAATTATGTATCAAAGTACACTCAAGTGAAAATTTCATGCTAAATTAAGAAATTTGGCCTGATTTAAAAAAAACCATTATAAATGCACTCTGCAGAATCTGATTACTAAACTACTGTCTATAATCTAAAGTAAAAAATTTTTATTAAGATAATCATTGCGATTGCTGCTCACTCTGGAGAAAATACAAGAAATGAGGGATTCCTTATTAACAAGCGTGGATAAACAGTTAAAGATATCAAGAAGTAAATTAAGATGCTGTTGAGCAGTCAAGTAATTCAGTGATTCAAGAATTGAGGCATTATAACAAATGTTTCCAGTTTTCTGTTTACTGTGTGTAATCCATACAAAAATATGAATATTATAGTAGTACAACATGAAGATTTTCCCTCAATAATTTCTCTCATTGAAATTTTAGGTTTGTGTTACAGCTTTAAAATTCTCTAGTTACTGAATCAATTGGAACCTTTACCAGTCATATTTATCAGTCTCAATAATAGGAATGCTATTTTATCCAGGTGCAATCCTTAATTTGAAAGAAAATTTAGCACCACAAAGAGTCTTTGAGTGATAGATTTTAACTTCATATTCTAATTCACAATGTTGAAAAACAAATTAGGAAAAATAATCTGAATATTTATAATGTTATAGACTTCTGTCATACCCAAACTGTCCTGGTATTAAATATATTTTACTTTATAAGTTTTCACTAATCTCTGTATATTTTTAATGCTGCATATTTAAAATTAGCATTTTTCAATTTTTTATATTTAATAAAATAATAAATCCTGTTCATAAAATCAAGGATAGGACATATATTAGCTTTTCAACAGTTATAATATTTAAGAATGCCACATTGTGCTATTGTTGGATTAGCACTTTCCTCCATTTACTTTTTCCCCACATTTTTTTATTGGTACATTATAGTTGTACATCATGTTGGGGTTTGTTACATATTCATGCATGCACACAATATAACATAATTTGGCCAATTTCCCTCCCAGCACTCTACTCAGCACTCCCTTCCTCTACTGATCTCCCTTTGATTTTTTGTTTTTACTTTTCCAGTTTTTGATTGCTTGAGAACTGTTTAGTATCTTAGAAGTGCAAAATATACTTTACTTTTTATTCCTCAGTTTTCCCTCCCATCCTTTCTCCCCTCTCCTCTTCTGTTTCCTCTACTCTACTAGACTTCTTTTAGCTCATCTATTAATTTGTGTCTAAATAGCCCTTTATGTAATCTTATCCTCCCCGCCCCTTTCCTTTATTTTACTCTAGCTTCCATGTATGAGAGAGAATAGTCAACCTTTGAGTTTGACGAATTTCACTTAGCATGGTATTCTTCATTTCCATCCATTTACTGGCAAAGGACATAATTTCATTCTTTTTAATAGCTGAGTAAAACTCCATTGTGTGTGTATGTGTATACAAATTCATAATCCATTTAATGATGGGCATCTGGGTTGATTCCATAATTTAACTATTGTGAATTGTGCTGCTAAAAACATTGATATGGCTGTGTGGCTGTAGTATAAAATTTAGCATCCCTTTGCAATTTTTAAATTCAGATTCCATTTCTGTAATGAAGGGTATATTGTTACTAAATTCTTCTAAATGCACATTGAGCAACTTCCACTTTTCTAATTCTTATAATTGATTGTAAATTTACTTTTTATGTTAAAGGCAGATATAATGATCTAATTTGCTTGTATTTCAGTGTGCCAGCAAAGTGAATGGAGGGAGGTATGGGACCACCAAAGACTATCCTGATGATGCCATCCGATTTGCAAGGAGCCATCCACTAATGTACCAGCCCATAAAACCTGCCCATAAAAAACCAATATTGGTAAAAACAGATGGAAAATATAATCTGAAACAAATAGCTGTGGATCGAGTGGAAGCTGAGGACGGCCAATATGATGTCTTGTTTATTGGGACAGGTAAAGAGACGAGAAAACTTAAAGACATTTCAATTATTCCTTAAGATAATAAACAGTTTTTTAGAAAGCACCTATCAATAAGTATCCAGTTGATCTGTTAGCCCACTTATACACTTCTCATCCAAGTAAAAAGACCCAAATAGAATCCTCACATGATTGCAGGTGCAACAGTTTATGCCTATTATCTGGGAATAATTATTCCTATTACCAATTTCACTGTCAAAACTGTCAATAAATTATGTGGTCACCCTTGTTTCAGAACTGAGGAACCATGACACAATCAAAGAGAGGATTTGGGATTGTTAGGGCACATAATTCCTGATACACAATCAATAATAAATTTGAATATATGAAATAAGTTAAGAAATGAGTAATTGATGTGTCCTGGTGCAGCAGGGTTCTGTCCTGAGGGACGGGCTGGGGATGAGAAAAACCACAGGCCGGAGACCCGAAACCATCTTTATCCAAGCTTTACTTCTCTTTATATCCATGCTTTACATCTCAAGGCAATGTCAATGTCTTAGTCTATTCGTCCATTTGTGCTGCTACGACAAAACGCCTAACATTGGGTGATTTCAAACAAGTCAAGGCAACGCTGCAAGACTGGACTCCAGAACAAACATGGACAGCAATTTCTCACCGTTCTGGAAGCTGGCAAGTTCAGGATCGAGGCATAGGCAGGTTCGGCTGCTAGCAAAAGCTCATCTTACAAAGGAGCAGGAACACCACGTCCAGCAGAAAAGTGCGAGAGCTTTCTCCCCGAAAGAGGGGAAAGCCCTCGACTGCTGGCTGGAGCCTCTTTAAGGGCCTTCACCCCGCCCCCTCAAGGCCTCTCTACATTAGCTCGTTCATTGCCACACCTGGATTTCGGAGGCACAGGTTTGACCAATAAGCCTCTACATGCACCTTTTGAAGGATCTAGAATTGGCAGGTGATACCAATGAGGAACGTCTGAAGCCCGTCGACGCCCTGTTTTTCAAACTTAACAATGTACAATCTAGCAGCCCTTCCCGAAGGAGCTTATGCAAACAGCAACAAGATCCAGGGCAGCTGATAAAGTAAAGGTCAGCCCCGACAGATGTTCATAAAGAAGTTGATCCCAATAGATCTCATATTGAGAGCAGGATGCCATAAGAAGGATGGTTCTCCTATCAGTCCCAAACCTCCATTACTGTCTTTAGCTGCTCAGTTTACCAAACTCACTTAGTCTTATGATTCTACAAGCAATTTAATGCAATGTTTTACATAGGTCTGTAGTCAGAAATGCTTATCAGGTTTCATCACAATAAACCAATTGTAAAAAGACCAAATATCACCTGCAATGTAGATAAACAGTTACACAAAAGGTATAATATCCTGGGCTTTATAACTTTGCTAAAGGTGAAAATTTAAAATAAATTCATAATTTCAATTAGTGCCATATGTTTGCTTTAACTTGTGGAAGAGACCTGGGATTCTCAGAAATATAAAATTCTGTGAAGTATTTCAGAGCTCAATAGCCATCATAAAACTCATTAAAACCATAATTTCTTTCTTATGCAACACAATTGCAATAGCAGTTGCTCTTTAGAGTTAGAATTCTATACTATGTAACTTCTATCATTGACATGTAATTCTGAAGAGATATTGGCACATGCTCAGAACAGAAATCAGGGCATATTACCAATATTTGTGCTTGGACATCTTCAAAAATAACTTTTTGAAAATAGAGATTTAAACAAGGAAATATAAATCTTATTTCCAGAAATTGATCTCTGGTTTAGGTTATATTTTATCTATTTTAGGAGGTTAATGCTAATAATGTGCTCTGCGGGTCCAAGATTATCAATTATTTGGCAAACCTAAATTTGGAAACCTAAATTTGGCAATGAATTCACTTCTGACAGTTGAAGAACAAAGATGGGGATCCATAAGCAAGATGTGTTATTTGATGAAAATTAAGCAAAGCATACTATTTTAAAATGCTCTGGAAAGCAGAAGACATATGTAACAGTCCAAGACATACTTTCTTGCATATTGCATATTGACCAAAGACATTTGGGAGCAGTTTAGAAGTGTCAGGAATATATTTGTACTATCATATACACCACCTTTAACTCAAAGGTTGCCTCATATTGAACCACAAATTTTAAGAAAAGAAAATGTGTGTGATCAGTACATTGGAAGATCTCACAACTATGAGTTATTCCTCTCAATATTTATGAATATAGGCTTTAATGCAATACATAGTGTAGTCACTATTGCAAAATCAATAGTTGCCAATTAGTAATCTGATTTAAATCTTTTTTTTGTCTGACATAATTGTGAACTATTTAATATGTTTTCAAAATATTTGTCCTTTTTAGTTCATGGAAAATGCAGGCAATTGTTAAATTACAATCTAGTTTTATTAACTCAGTTACAGGATTTGACAATTTTTCAACAAGTGGCTCAAATATGATAGAAACCTTTCCATCAAAACTTCCAAAGTGTTTTTCCTCTGATTTTTTATTTCTAACAAATTGTTTGTGTAGCTAAATTAGTGTACTCAAGTTTTCATTGGAAGAAACAAGATCAGAATATCATGGGTAATAAAGATGAAATGAAAATTTAAAATAGAAGTAGAAAATTATAAAATATATAATTATGGGAGATAAGTGATTGATATGGGAGGACTTATACTTTCTTACAGATACTGGAATTGTACTGAAAGTAATCACAATTTACAACCAAGAAACAGAATCCATGGAAGAAGTAATTCTAGAAGAACTTCAAATATTCAAGGTATTTTTAATAATACAGCCCAAGTTTAGGTACTGTTGTCTGGTCCCAACCGGCAGCAACCTGACGGCTCTCAATAGGCGGTTGACTGGGAATGAAGTAGACCCACCAGCCCCGAGTTCTCAAGCTCTTCACTTTTCCCTTTACCATGGCTAAAGGCCTCCAAGCGCTTCTGCCTTCTTTTAGAGGCAAAGCGTTAAAACATTGCAGTTAGAGTCAAGGCTATTCACATTTTCTCTTTTAGAGTCCCCATTTCTACTGCCGCACTGAAGTCCCTATTTCTACCGCCAAGGCCTTTCTTCCTCTTACTGCCTGCATGTTAGGTTTTCTTCTGCCTCTGCTGCTGCTGCTGCTTCTGTCTCAGCTTCTGCTGCTCTCCTCTGTCTCTGCCGCCGCTGCTTCTGACTAGTGGCTACTACTGTCTCGTTTCTGCCGCCTTCATGGGAAGGTCTCTTCTCACCATTGTCATCTACTAGAGTCATCTATCTGTCTCCATATGCCTGGTATTTGTTACAACAACCAATAGGGATACAGTGCAAACACATTCAGTCAATTATAACAAATGAGCGGCCGAATAGCTTAGTCATGTGGTCAGGCAGTTTGCTAATTATAAGCCAGCTGGGCCTCTTGGAGTTGTTTACCACCAATTCTTTTACAAGCCAGCTGGGCCCTCTACAGAGTTATTTACTACTAATTCTTACAGCTCTTGCGTGGCATGCAGGGTGATTAGGAGTAGAACCCCAACACCACATACACAACAAAGTGTTGGAGCAACAAAAGCCATATGAGAAACTAAAAATCATTTGTTTCACTACCCCTCTCAAAAAAAAAAGCAACACTTATACCATGTAGGAATTCCAGAGTGACAACTGCAAAGTCACATCTTGTAAAAATGTATTGTCTATGATAAAAAGTATGTGGACATGGTGGCAAGAAAAACACATTTTTTAAATACAGTGTATTAACTATATATCAAATTAAAAAACCCCAATAACAGATGATAATCTGAAGATTAGTCAGAATAAACAATTATATAAAAATACGTCCCTGCCTGCAGGAACTGGAGGGCTCTCAATCTGAGGTTGACTGGGAATGAAGTAGACACACTGGTTCTGAGTTCTCCAAGCCCTTTATTTTTCCCCTCTCTCCTCTCACTAGAGGCAAGGCTTTTTCCCCCCTCTCCC